>CAEFZP010000992.1:0-94463 GCA_903064625.1 Mallotus villosus
TCTGTATCTATTAAACCATATCACTCTGCCTATCCAGCCGGACCATTCAAATATGGGCATTTAAATGCCCATGGTTCACGCCTTAATAGCTCTGCCGTCCAATCACCGATTTTAATTCTGAAAACTTCTGGATACTCATGACAAGTTAAGCTCAAAGCACATACCATTGGTTAAGGGGTTAGTGGGAGGAGGAATTTACTGTATCGTCTGCAACGGCAGCCATTGTTTTCCGAGTCGGAGCCAGAGCGGAGACCATGGAAGATTGCCTACAGTGTGAGATTTACAGCTTCGAATTGAAATCGGAGACGATATTATGATTAAAGACAAGTGTCTTAATATGTGTTGTGAATATTGTCAAATAAAAGTCTAAACTTTTTACTTACGAAGAATTTGTTTGTGGGAGTTATTTTGACGAGAGAAATACTTGTCCGGCAGGAAAGGTAGTATGACAATAGTAGCGCTGTTTAGCCTCAACTCTAGCATATTTCTGTGAAACTTGGAAAAACAACATTAACTAGCTAGATTATGTAAACTATAAACTACATTTTGATATCTTGTTTGGACAATTCGGTCGGTTGTGGAAGACAGTAGAACGTTTTTTAGTTATCGAGAGGAGTAGCCAGCCATAGCGCTAGCTACTTTTGGGGGAGGAGAATTCCGGTTTTCCCCATGTTACCACTAGTCACTAGAATGGTCATAGCTTTTAATCAAAATAAGATATTTCTAATCTGTTTTCGGATTTACATTGCCCACAGATTTGTGGATATTCCACCTAGTCAAAGTTTTCCTCCATCTTGTAATTAAAGTCGTCAAAATGTAAGTTGTCTGATGAGGTATGGTGGATGGAGAAGTTTTTGTAAAAAATGGCTGCCTGAAATCATCTTAATAAAATATGATTTGCCTTAAGTAATCATATATTTATTCACATCATATAAATCCCCTAGTTCTCCTCTTCAATATGGTATAAACCGTTTAGGTGTACGATTTAATATGAAAATTCATAAAATATGAATATTAATATGATAATCATATTTCAGCAGCATATGGAATGTTCGGAATTTAGCCTCAGGCAGGAAAGGGTTAAAAGATCCTTTTCCCAAGATCAAGAATACAGGTTGTTTTACATATTTCTTTCAGTACTTACGCGACCAGAGTTCTTGTACGCTATCAGAGTCCGCCAACTCTGACCAAGACAAAGTAAAAATGTATCCAGTTACCAGTATCACAGAGGGACAGCAGGCGCACCAAGCATAAAGCAGTCCGTGAATGGGGTTTTTAGAAAAAGGATCCCCTAACCAATTAGTTTTGCGCGTCACGGGTTCTGCTTTATACTGGTGCCGCCGTGGGTCTCTCCTGGATCTGGTTCTGCAATCCTGCTGCTCGACAACGCCAATTGATGAAGAAAGTGTTTTGTCCGTCTCTTGATAAACGGAGTGACTAAGTTCAGTTGAGTTCTGGATTTCAATAAGTATTTATCAATCTGCAGATTGGGAGAGAACCAGACCTCTGACAATAAAAACGACAACACCAGGCTTAGGTCTCAATCACGTCTCTCTCAGCTCTGAAGGCCAGAGGACCATCTTTTATAGGGTACAAGAATGTAAACATAGATAGTGACAGTCAGGCAGTAATGACGTTACAGTCTCAGAGAAAGAGATTCACTGCTCCCAACACATGACAACTCTCAGACTAGAGAGTTCATTGGTGGAACTCTCCTTGTAATCATGACAAGGAACGTTTAGCCAGTACTTTCTCCTGACCCCGAACATCTATTAACTCTGACACATAGACACAATGTACTCTTATTAATAGCAAGCTTACATGAGAACATACTAACTAGTATCCAATGACTAGTTCTATTGATTAGTGAATACTGTAAGCACACAGGAAATCCCAATTTCCACACCTGCAATAGTCTCTACTGATGCCTCAGACTATGGAGTAGGTGCCGTTCTGACTCAGCTGGACAGACATGGTGCGGAACAGACTGTTGCTTTTGCATCTCGCAGTCTGTCTGATGCTGAGAGGAAATACTCCATTGTAGAGAAGGAGGGGCCTGCGTCTGGGCTGCTGAGAAGTGGCACACTTGGCTGTGGGGAAGGAGATTTCTGTTACGTACTGACCATTAAGCTCTTACGACATTGCTGACGACCAAGGGGAATAACCGTGCTGGTCTTCGGATAGCGAGATGGTCAGCCTGCTTGATGGAGTTCGACTATGATGTTGAATATAGGACTGAAGCCTTGAATCATGTTGCTGACTGTTTATCGAGGCTTCCACTTCCGGAGACAGACACTGCTTGTGCAGAAGAGTTGGAGTCAGTTGCAGCCATCCTCACTGACCTGTATGCGGTGTCTGAGGGGGACTTTCAATCAGAGTGCCGTACTACAGAAAGGCTGTCCATCACATAAAGCAACATTGGAACCTGACTTACAGCCATTCTTCTCAATTCGCCTTGAACTTGCAGTCATTAATGAATGCATCGTCAGAGGTACTCATCGACTGCGGGTGCCTGAGTCACTGCAGAAGAGATTCATTGATATTGCTCATGAAACGCACCAAGGTATTGTGCGCACCAAACAGCGCCTTAGGGAATTGTATTGGTGGCCTAAAATGGACTGTCATATAGAAACTATGATTAAGAACTGTACAACATGCAGACAGAATGATAAGTCCACTGTCACCCATGATGCTCCACTTCAACCTGTTCCCTTACCATCTGCTGCCTGGGAAAAAGTGTCGGTGGACATTGTGGGCCCATTTGAGATAGCACCTCCTGACTGTAGATTTGCCATCACAAGACTACAGTTTTTTCACGAGAAGGGAATCCAAAGGACTTGATAAGTGATAACGGTCCTCAATTCCTCTCTGTGTCACATCTGTGTGTGTCCGACGGAATAAAGGACGAGCTTGCAGCGCGGGAGCTCCCCGACTCTCTTGAATCCCTTATTGGGTGTGCCACGTCGTGGCGCATCCTTTGTTATCTCACATATATATTTATTATTATTATTATTTATTTTAGCCCCCCTAATCCTCGGTCAATATTTGGACTACATAGACAAACTACGTGTCAAAAGTTTCGTCTTGCTAGCGATTGATATGCTATTACTTTTATGTACGTTCCGTTGCACAGTTTAGGACCATACAACGTTTTTGTGGCATAAAGTTGATTTTGTCGGCAAAGGGTAGACTACTCAGTTATAATAGCCTACGTCACATTGTCGGCACATGTAAGCAACGACGCATTAGATATGACGTGCATAGAAGACTGTTGCACAGCAAAGATGGTATCGTGCCGCCCCCCTAAGCATCCGTCAATATTTTGATTACTTAGAAAACGTTATGTCAAAAGTTGGTAGCCATTGAGTTGCTTGTCTTTTTATTTACCTGGCTAACTTGCTAGCCACAGTCACTGACGCTACTAACGTCACGAAACACGCGTGACTACCTCTAGCAGAACATTAGTTTAGCAGCTTGTTAACTTCTGGGAGATAGAGCTAGCTAGGCTAACTATAGCTTTAACGCTACTGCAAGGTAGCTGCAGAAACGCCACAAGCAAAGAGTCCAGGGTGATAACTATTTACTCATTTTATTTTACTTTGTGATATGAAACACAATTGTGAAGTGTAATGTACAATATAAGATGATATTATTGAGGAACTACATCTACTTTCGGAAACGGTAGTCTACTATTTCACTGAAGCATTAGCATCATGACATAAGCCTATGTTGCCCGGGCAACACATACAACAGTGGTCTATGATGCATCTGTTTTCAATCGTTAAAATAAACATTACTCACAAATACATTGTCGTTGTACGATTTATTATGACATTAGATTACAAGTAAACGATTTGTTGGTTTCAAACCAGTACTGCAACGCTGTAGCCTACGCGAGACGAGACACTGTTTAGCTAACAAAAACATCCACAGCTGTTTACAGTATAAGTCAAACGGCGACGGAACATGTTCGGCACTCCCTTAAATCAAAAGTATTTCAATAGGTGAAACTGTCTGACTACTAACCCGAACTTCATTGACACAGCCTAAACTTGTCAATCTGTTCATGAAAGCAATAGGCTATTTAATTTCAGCCTAAACCGTACAACGGAACGTTCAACCAACGATCGCCACCAAGACGAACACTGTAGTATACAATTTACCGGGGCTTCTCCACAAAGGGCTATATCGCATTTTGCGTCGTTACTGACAATGATCGCTATTGAGCTTTTTATGCATGAGCGATTTTCCACTGAATAAATGTTCAAAGTAGTTTATTTATTTACGTTTCTGGGGGCATGTCATAAGTTAGCAGACATAGAGCTACTGTTTGAATCGCGATTCCATCTGAAATATGTCCAGTGATAACGGTGTTCCAAGGGTGTTCTTAATGAATTATTATGCAATAGCCTAGAATAGACTATGAGTAGGCTAAATGCTTGAAAATATCACTAGAAGGGAAAAAAAGGGACGGACAAGCAGGCACACCCTCACAATTTCCCCAGAAATTGTATGCTCTCTAGTTTCCCTTGCTGTCCGAATTGACAGCCGTCTGCGGGAACGGGAGAGAAAGGATGTCCGTTCTGGTAAACAGCCGCCTTCCTATACGGTACTGAACCAGCAACCTAGAAGTCGCCTCGGTTACCAGGAATTCCCCCGAGAGCTACAGAGGTCAGCCGAACCGTCGCAAACGGAGCCTATGCAACTCGGGAGGACTTCACTAGTTTTATCCACCGGGATCTGGTCGGGCTTCTGGGGATTCCCACACACCCTCTCTCTACACCTGTGGTAGCCAGGGCACTGGATGGGCGCTCCATCAGCCGCATCACCCAGATCACTGTTCCGGTGCAGCTACGGGTCTCTGGCAACCACTGTGAGTACCTCCAATTACTCCCGGTGTTTTCTCCTGATGTGCCTGTTGTTCTTGGCTTGTCATGGCTTCGACGTCATAATCCGACTATTGACTGGCCCACCGGTTCTATCACTGGTTGGAGCCCTCTGTGTCATGCCAAGTGCCTGAGGTCTGCGCAGCCTGCCCCTGCTGACGGGAACTGTAGTGTGCAGGCTATTTCTGACCTCTCTGATGTTCCGAAGGAATATATGGATTTACAGGAAGTGTTCAGCAAATCTCGGGCCTCTTCTCTTCCACCTCACCGTCCCTACGACTGTGCTATCACCCTGCGTCCTGGAACTTCGCCCCCTAGAGGCCGCCTCTATTCCCTGTCTTCCCCTGAGACCAAAGCTATGGAGTCCTACATCACCACTTCCCTTGCTGCAGGTCTCATCCGCCCCTCTTCCTCTCCGGCGGGTGCCGGATTCTTCTTTGTGGAGAAGAAGGAGGGGACCCTTCGACCATGTGTGGATTATAGGGGCCTGAACGATATTACGGTGAAGAATCGATATCCACTCCCTCTGGTCTCCTCTGCCTTCGAGCTCCTCCAGGGGGCTGTTGTCTTCTCCAAACTGGATCTACGTAACGCCTACCACCTGGTGCGCATTAAGGAAGGGGACGAGTGGAAGACTGCGTTCAACACGGCCAGCGGTCACTACGAATACCTGGTCATGCCGTTTGGTCTCACCAATGCCCCTGCGGTGTTCCAGGCTTTGGTGAATGATGTGCTCCGGGACATGTTGAACCGCTTCGTTTTTGTTTATTTGGATGACATCCTGATTTTCTCGGACTCTGTTAGCAACCATGTTTCCCATGTCCGCCAGGTTCTCCAGCGCCTCCTTGAGAACCAACTGTTCGTGAAGGCCGAGAAGTGCGAATTCCATCGTTCCACCATCCCCTTTCTGGGTTACATCATCGAGGCAGGCAACATCCGGATGGACCCCAAGAAGGTCTGTGCAGTGGTGGATTGGCCGCCACCAACATCCAGGGTCGAGCTGCAACGTTTCTTGGGGTTCGCCAACTTCTACCGCAAATTCATCCGTGGATACAGCTCTGTTGCTGCCCCCCTCACGGCTCTGACCTCCACCAAGGTCCGCTTTGCCTGGACTCCCTGTGCTGATCGTGCCTTTGTTGGGCTGAAGCAGCGGTTCACCTCAGCCCCTATCCTGACTCACCCTGATCCGTCTCTGCAGTTTGTCGTGGAGGTAGACGCCTCGGATGTAGGGGTTGGGGCCGTTCTCTCCCAACGCTCTCCACAGGACCAGAAGTTGCACCCTTGTGCTTTCCTGTCACGTCGTCTCAGCCCTTCGGAGAGGAACTATGATATTGGAAACAGAGAGCTGCTAGCAGTCAAAGTGGCCCTGGAGGAATGGAGGCACTGGTTGGAGGGGGCCGAACAGCCATTTCTTGTATGGACGGACCACAAGAACCTGGAGTACCTGCATTCAGCCAAACGCCTGAACTCCCGCCAGGCGCGATGGGCTCTTCTGTTCTCCCGGTTCCACTTCACGCTGGCATATCGCCCCGGTTCCAAGAACCTGAAGCCGGATACTCTCTCTCGGATCTACAGTGCTGACCCCTTGGCCTCGGATCCTGACACCATCCTACCAGTCTCATGTCGTGTCAGTACCATCACGTGGGGTGTGGAAGAGGCTGTGCGGCAGGCTCTGCGCCAACACCCTGACCCAGGAGGTGGTCCGGCGGGTTGCCTGTTTGTCTCAGACCCTCTACGCTCCAAGGTCCTGCAGTGGGGTCATTCTTCAAACTTGTCCTGTCATCCTGGTTCCCGCCGTACCCTGGCTTTCATTCGTCGCCGGTTCTGGTGGCCCACTATGGGAGCAGACATCCCGGCCTTCGTAGCTGCCTGTGTTGTGTGCAATCAGAACAAGACACCACGGCAGGCGCCCTCTGGTCTTCTTCAGCCACTTCCCATACCTCATCGCCCTTGGTCCCATGTTTCCCTGGACTTCGTCACCGGCCTTCCTCCCTCTGACGGCAACACAGTCATCCTCACAGTGGTGGACCGCTTCTCCAAAGCTGCCCATTTCATTGCGCTGCCCAAGCTCCCCTCCGCCAAAGAGACTGCAGAGATCATGGTACAGCATGTTTTTCGGTTGCACGGTCTCCCGGTTGACATAGTGTCTGATCGAGGGCCTCAGTTCTCCTCCCAGTTCTGGCGGGCCTTCTGTACCCTCATCGGAGCCACCGCTAGCCTGTCATCGGGCTATCACCCAGAGTCCAATGGTCAGTCAGAACGGGCGAACCAAGACCTGGAAACCGTTCTCCGCTGCCTTGTCTCCTCTAACCCCAGTACCTGGAGCCGCAACCTGGTGTGGGTGGAGTATGCCCGCAACACCCTTCCTAGTACTGCCACTGGCTTGTCCCCATTTGAGTGCTCCCTGGGCTACCAGCCCCCTCTCTTCCCAGACCAGGAGGCCGAGGTTGCTGTTCCGTCGGCCCAGCAGTATGTCCGTCGCTGTCGCCGAGCCTGGCGTACGGCCCGTCGGTCACTCCTCCGGACCTCAGCCAGGTACCGACGTCAGGCTGATCGTCGCCGGAGACCTGCTCCCCGCTACCACACTGGGCAGAGGGTTTGGCTCTCCACCCGGGACCTGCCCCTACGTGTTGAGTCACGGAAGTTGTCTCCCCGTTTCATCGGCCCTTTCCCCATCACCCGGGTCGTCGGGCCCTCGGCAGTCCGCCTCCGCCTTCCATCCACCCTTAGGGTTCACCCCACCTTTCATGTTTCACGTGTCCGTCCTGTTTCTTATTGTTCTTTGTCTCCTGTTTCTAGGCCTGCCCCTCTCCCTCGTCTGGTCGATGGCCTTCCTGCTTTCACGGTGCGGCGCCTCCTGGGGGTCCGTCCTCGGGGTCGGGGATTCCAGTACCTGGTTGACTGGGAGGGTTACGGTCCTGAGGAGAGGAGTTGGGTCCCGGCCCGTGACATCCTCGATCCTACTCTTATTGCGGATTTTCGCCGTCGCCACCCCGGTCAGCCGGGTGCGGCTCCCGGTAGGGCGCCAGGTGGCGCCCGCTAGGGGGGGGGGTTCTGTCACATCTGTGTGTGTTCACTTGTTTTGTTTGGCCTCGCCCCCTCCAGGTGTGTCTCGTCTGCTCGTTAGTGGGGTATTTAGTCAGTGGGGTTATGTTTGTCCTGTGCCAGTTCGTCTTGTGTGTTTCCCAAGTCGTCCCCGCCGGTTTACGTCTGTCTCCAGTACCAGTACCAGTACCAGTTCCAGTATCCTGATTACCCGTGCACCGAACCCTGCCTGCCAAGTACCTGACCCTGCCTGCCGTCTGTCTGTGCCTTATCAAGTCTCCACCGTGTACCGAACCCTGCCTACCAAGGACCTGACTCTGCCTGCCGTCTGTCTGTGCCTTCACTCCACTGTGTACCGAACCTTGCCTGTCCATCACCTGAGTAAGCCTGTCGATTTGGAACAATAAACATCTGCTACTGAACTACCTGCCTCTGCTGTCTGCATCTGGGTCCACCTCTGTACTTGAGCCGTGATACTCTGCTGACTTCTCAGACTTTCTCAAAAAGAGGGGAATTCAACACATGAGATCTTCAGTTTATTACCCAAGAGCTAACGGGGAAGTTGAAAGATTCAACAGATGTGTGAAAGACTGCCTGCAAACTGCTTCAATCCAAGGCAAACCTTGGAAGCCATTCCTGAGAACATACCTGATGGAGTATCCCCTTCAGAACTGCTCCATGGCCGACGAATGAGAACAAAGCTTCAGGTGATCGACATGCCTGTCCCTCCATCTGACAGACATGCCATGCGTGAAAGAGTGAAGGATAAACAGCGGAAGATGAAAGAATACACTGATGCCAAGAGGCATGCTAAATCCACTGACCTCCATCCTGGTGACGAAGTACGGGTTAGGAAGCCATGGACAGTAAAGGAGAACTGAAATTCTCTAAACCAAGGACGGTCGTGTCAAAGAGAGGACCCAACACTTACCTGTTGGACGACGGAAGGATCTGGAATGCCTCCCATTTGTCAGCGCTGTCAGAGTTGAGCACAGATTCCTAATGAAACAATGGACTGTAACACAGGGGCTGATAAACCACCTGACACTGACTCTGATAGGCAGCCCTGCCAGGATCAGAAATCCACCTTGCAGGACTTTGTCATGGAGATGTTAACCGTTTCTGACTAATGTTACTTTTACTTACTAATGTGAAGGTGTTTAAAAGACTGTGCTTTGATCACTTACATTGTTATAGAGTGACAGTGTCCTGTTAAACTAGGTAACCAGAGGTATGATTTGTTCAAAAGGGGAAGATGTTGTGTCCATTGATGTATTGCATTGTTCTATCTTGGGTGTGATATGCACTTGCGAGTACAGACACTAGGGGCGCGAGTACTAGCGGAAGTGTTGTGTTGAATGTACTGTATGAAGTTAAGAGACTGAGTAAACTACGCTCTCTGTTCCTTATGCTTCGTGTGTGTTAATTTCTCTTCTGCACAGTATGTGCCTGCTGTGAGCTGATACAGTGACCGGTACACCGTTCTATCCAACGTTACACCCATAAAACTTAAACTTTCTGTTCAAAACTTTAATGCAGATTTTAGATGAACTAATTTAACATTAGTCGTCAATCACTTCCTGTCACTGCGCTCCGATGTCACGTGACAGGGGGCTTAACTAGCGGGCAAAATAAATGTATAACATAAAAGTTCAGTTGTGGTGCTCCTTAAAGATCTTGTAAAGTGGAATTGAAAATTAGTTTTAAGATCATCACACCACAGAAGAATGTGTTGTTTACTACCCATCCAAATTCGAATGAAAAAGAAAACACAGACAAGTATGTTAAATTAGGCTTTTAAATCGTGAGAAAATCAGCAGTCTTCTCTGCTTGAGACTGGGGGGCAGGGGCGTAGCTATAGGGGGTGCAGTAGGTGCGGCTGCACCTGGGCCCGTGGGGTGCAGGGGCCCGTAGGCGGGGCCAAAGATATACACGCGCCACTCGACGCGGGCCCCCCCCTCCAAGTACCATCGCTCGGTGGGCCCACCCCCGATTCAACGCTGTACTCTCTCTCTCCGATATGCTTATGTTCAACTACGCGTTGATAATAAACCAATATGAGTGTCAAATGCTATTTATACACCTAAAAAGACAAACTTATCTCAGTCATGGTTGTTATTATTTTTTGGGGGAAAAGTAGCAATTTATACCAAAATCATATGCTTATATGTATATATATTATAGAAACTATCAAAAAACTATTCAATGAAATGAATAAGTTCTTTTTTTCTTTGGTATTTTTGTGATTAGCAATGATGACTGCTGGGTAATATGTATGTTGTTGTCCAATGTCAAGTCTCTATTTGATCATGTGACAATAAAATACGCTAGTTACACCAATTCGAAGGTCACGACAACGCAGTTCATTGAGCACAGCACAACTGAACGTGTAGCAATGCCTTTTAAGCATAAGAGTGGAAGCAGGAAAAGGCAAGAGAAAAAAGAACAAGATGAGAAGGCGGCAAAGCTACCGAAATTAGATTCTTTTTTAACTAGACCATCTAGTCGCCAGCCCACGGACGTCCCCGCTGCTAGCAGCAGTGCAGCAGGTCAGCTGGGATCAGTATCTCTGGCCTCAGACAGGTAACCTACGGCTATTGTGATAGATATACATTTCAAGCCAAGCTATAGCCTACATACATTATGGTCGGGCAGGATGGATAACTAGGATACAAGTTGGGTAAATAGTGGTCACTACTAGGTGGATAGCAAAGTATTATGTAAAGATAGCCAATGTAGGCCAGGGTGCTAGGGAGGCTATTCCTACGGGGGAGGGGAGCCAAATGCAACTAAGTGTTTTCCCATGTATTCCAATGTAAAACAAATCCATATTCTTGGTTGCAGGCCTAACCTTTCATTAAAACAACAAAAACAAAAAACTTTATTGTTAATAAATGACTTACAACTACATTATGTGAGATGTCTGTCATCGTTAAGATCAGGGTTATCGTAAACACTAGTGGTTGTGCTCTGTATTATTAGCTGAAGCTCTGCCGCCACAAATTTATTGCGTTTAGCAACAACAGCACCACTAGCTAAATCAATTGCAGATATCAGAACAGTCATTCCTGCAGTCTCTGAGTATATTATATTATGTGTTAATTACTGTCTTTGCATCGTACCAGCTGAGTAACAGAATGCAACCGTCTGTGATCTGACGTATATCGGTCACTGTGTGACATAGATCGGTCGGGTTTTGGCTCCGCCTATTCACCTTATTCCGGAAGTCGCGATGGGCACGGCCATCTGCGTATTCTCATTTCCTGTTTCTCATTTTTTGTCTGGCTGCCATAACAACTGAAGAAATCAGACCCTGTCTTTTGATTGTTTTGACCATGGAAAGAAGTGGTCCGAGTGCATCTAAATGTAATGCTTTTGAAACAACGCAGCAATAAAATTAGTTAATAGATGCGTGATTGATTTCTAATTGCCATTAGATAGAGGGAAGATTACTAGTGCATTACTAGTGCACTCATGTAAGTTTTAACACGTTGAATAAAGCTTCTACCAAAGACCCTCGATGAAAAAGTTGTTACTAGGTCTATTTATTATTACAGCACAATTTGTGTAATTTGTCACTCATACATTTGCAGTTTATGGCTAATAGCAAGCTTAAGCTTTCAAACAAGGTATAGCAAATATGCCCTGCAGTGAAATCGTTACAACATCTTATGTTTGTGGCTAATGTAACGCCTACTTATAGCCAGTGGTGGTGCGTCCATAGAGGGCGCAAGGGCGCCGCCCCTCCTAGAATTTTTCGTAAACGTTCAAAAATATGATATACCAAACTATTTAAATAAGAAATGTACTGTGTTAATGCGTTAAATGTGTGTGGGAGACCGTAAGTCCCTGTCAACAACCACTTAAATGTGACCGAATATAATATATTGCCATTCGTTATCACTGAGATAAGCCACTCCCCCCTGGAGGGGCGCCGGCCAAATGGAAGTCAATGGGAGCTCTCATTCTTTTTTCATACATTTGAGAAGAACGGCTTCTCATTGGCGGAAAAAGGGGGCGATGCCGGGGCACACACTCGTGCGCCCCTGGCCAATGACATTGTTTCTTACTTATATTGACATCTGATTCGTCGAATCAGAGACCTTCACTCCCCTTATCATTCCCCCACATCCCATATAATTATCACGTATCTACGAGAGCAATATAGCTAGCAAAGGATGATGGGCTGTAGGCCTACGGGACGTACACCCGTAGCTTCTCCTCAAACCTGTATGCTAAGTAACCGGAGCTGGTTAGCTGGTTGTTCAGTGAGTAATTCAGTGTTACACACACAGTCACAACATCACACGTTAGCAACGACGCTATGCGATATCAGCGACCCTTCAGCATTAGTATCGTAGCTAAGTCTAGGAAAGTTGAGGCTACTTTTCGCTAGGTACCTACGAACATGTCTTAATCTGCTAGACAAGTGGCTTCCCCATCAATCTTTTGGTGAGCTGTCTCATGAGCCCTACTAGCCGACAAGCAAAATAGTTATTTAGCACTAGCGTTGCTACCTGCATATATGCTAACATTGTTTACAATATTTTCAGGCTTCAACCAGTGCTGCTCAAACATACATACAGGGTCAAGAGATAGATTCGTTAGGCATTGAAGAAAGAGTAGGAGAGGACGACAGCATCCAACATAGCTAATACATATATATTTAATGTTAAAAAAAAAGTTCTGTGTAACGACCAACCCCCCCCTCCCGCGCCGCCCAACTGCGCCCCCCCCTCCCCCAAAGAAAATCACCAGCCACTACTGCTTATAGCAGCAAAGCAGAGCAGCGATCTGACCGGCAAACAAATTATATAAACACTTAAAAGTCGTTTTCAAGCCATCCAGTGAAAGGGTGTATTGGTGACTTGTTGTAGCACACGAACATAGCACAACTGGCACAAATCCACCAACCTTACATAATGTTTTTGCAGCGGGACTTTTCGGCAGTTCTCCATTGAATTGAATGATATCCCCGAGTAACAGGAAGTTCGAATACAACGGAACTAAAAAAGGTGGGCGGGGCGGAATAAGGTGAATACAAAACCTGAGATGAAAACGGAAGACAAACTGTTCAACGGTCTAACTCCACATTTCAGTGCAACGTTCTCTCGCTTTGCACATGCTTTCAGGAACTAATTTCACACGTATATAATGTACTTTTGTTGTTTAGTGCCCAAGGCCCATTTGTAAATGGACATTTGAAAAAATAAGGAACTAGTGTACAGTATAATATAGTTTCAGGTAAAGTCAGAAAGATACAATGCAACCACAGAGAGCATTTTCTTTTGAAATAGCTTCAGGCAATGATATCTTGGTGGATATAACTTAATTTCGGCCAATACCAGGCACAGTAAATATAATTTCTAGTTGTTAGAGCAACTCTTATAGGGTAGAGATGGGAAATAACAGAAACAAGAGCTGAATGACGCTGCTGGTTGGACACATGAGCTCTTATGGTCATTCTCTCCCCCAGTGGGTAATAAAGCACCTTGCAGTGACCAGTAAAAAACACACCCTAAATCACAGGACATTAAACCAATACAGAGAATGCTCATCATGCAAGTCGCCAGGCCACTGATTTCCATCATGATCATTAACGCATTAGACACTCCAAATCTGAACTGCTATCACACAATTGACGGACATAATGGATGTCAAATTCATTTTTAAGTTAGTTTAAAGTGTGGGCAGGCACTACAACTGTAATTCAAAACAAGAGAAAGTTGATCAGGCTAATTGGCTGAGCCATCTTCACTACCATATTATTGTCATTGAGTATGACTGAGAAGAGTTTGGTGTACAGGGGGACAAAAAATATTCATGCCACAATATTCAGACAAACTTTATATACTTTATAGACAAAGTAGCAATAGCGGTAAAATATATAAAAGTCTAAATAGCAAAACCACAAACAAATATTACAAAAACGTACAGTACTAAAAGGCACTCATATTAATCAAATCTGACAAGAACTGTATTTTCATATCTCGATTCATATGCTGAGTGTGATGCTGCAGATGGTGTTGGCCAGGATCTTCAAGTCTTCCTCTTTTCCACTGACTCTGAAGATCACATGGGTGTTGTAGGGGATGGTGGTGGTGGCGTTCAGAGGTTTTCCCAGCCAGCCCTGGGCTCCACGCTTATACATCTTCACTGTGACCTACAGGCGAACAGAAGAGGGCCCACAGGATACAAGCGCAAGGAGATTAGTAAATATGTTTATGATATTTTCGATGAAAGGCCACTTAAAACTAAAGTCTAACTCTCTGGACTTCCCATATGAATACTTGGCCATATGATGTAGAGTCACGCTCCCTGGCCTCTCAGGGTTCATGGCCCTGACTGAGACCTCCTGACCTTTGTCTGGAACTCTACAGCAGCATTCCCCAACCACCGGTCCGCGGACCGGTACCGGTCCGTGGGTAATTTGGTACGGGGCCGCACAGAAAAATAATAATAACATTATATCCTTTTGAAATGACCGGATTCTCTCCATCTCCTTTTCCCCTGAGAAAAAAAAGCTCTGGAAAGACATTTGTTTACTCTTTTTTTTTGAAAGTTTGTGGGCTTCATTGAGCGGTAACTATCATGCACGTCTCTTCCACTTGACACATGACACGTGATACTTACCACTCAATGAAGCCTGTTTGAGACAACAACTCTGCCTGTGTTTTGGATGAAGGCTGAATATCCTGAGATCGCCACAAAAGCACTGAAAACAACAGTTTATTTTAGATAAAACTCAAATCAGCACCCAAAAAAATTCTCGCACGCTCGCATTAGGTGTTGAAGTCAGTAACTAGGATCACATCAAACCCATAATGTGCATGCATTAGCAGGGCAGCTGTGGTGGCGTAGGCCTATACGGGGACCGGTTCTGGTGTGCCAGTTTGGATCAAAGTCCAGGGCCTATCTTTCCTTCTAGTCCGTCCCTGCCGGTCCGTGAAAATATGTCTTACATGAAACCGGTCCGTGGCACAAAAAAGGTTGGCGACCGCTGCTCTACAGATACTCATGGCCTACACCTCGGAGCTCTTCCTATACAACCTGTTGGTTACTTATTTTCTGCTGAAGATTAATAAAAGCTTCCGTTCCACACATGGACTGGATTTACTGATAGCCAAGGTTTCCTTTCCATATCCCAAGCAATGTATCATTGAGTTTACATGATCCTTCTAAGAATTGTGCTGGATGCTTGGTTGGAGAAAAATTGTCTTACAATGTGTAGTTCTTCATCAAAATAGCGTAAAGCAAATCTGTATGCCCTTTCCTGAAAACAATTGCAAATATACTTTAATCACGGAAGATTAAGACATATCTATGTGGCACCCCATGACTAAATACCATTTGATTGAAGTATTCCAAATGTTGAATACTAGTCCGTTAAAATACATTTTAACGTATCTTGTTTGGCTGCATTTGGTAAGGAGAATAGCAGTACATCATAATGCCTTCTTGCAGTTATGTACTTTATAGACCATTTTTCCAATATTTTTTACTCAGCGTTCTTTCACCTCTAAGATTCTTTCAAATTGTATTAATGCTGTTAATAGTTAGCGACAGTTAGTGTCCAGTGTATTTGTCCATTGTGCAGGTCACTGGATGTCCACTAGGCCTTTTATTTCTCAAACATGAAAAGCCAGATAAGCATTGGAGGCGCGGGACACACACACACACCCACACACCCTATATGAGATTAGGTCCCTCTTTTCTTTGTCTGCTGTAGATCATGATCATTTTAATAGTGAAGAGGTTGGTGGGTTCCAGAGCTGATAAACTGAGAAGTGCTTCAACCCCAAGGCCCTTGGAATATGAGCAGGCAGATAACACATCTCGAGCACACAGCGCACCCTGAACACCTGCACACCTTATCTGCTAACCTAATTTCACTGCAACAAAAGGCTCCCACAATTTCAAACCCACAACCCGTGGTCATTTACTTTAGATACTAAACTTACAATGGATCCTGACCTGTAAATGTACCGTATTTCTTTGAATAAACACCACAGCGTTTATTACACAATGATCATTTTTGGTGCGGCGTTTATTCAAGGGCGGCGTTTATTCAGCGTTTAATTAGTAAGAGAGATTTAGAGAATTGCAGCTGCAGTGCGGCCATAGACAATCAAAGAGAAAGCCTAGTATAAAATTGAAGCCGTGCGTGTCTACATTGTGTGGAAATCTGAAGCAGCATGCCGAAACGTTCTTACACTTCAGCTTTCAAACAGCACTCACCAGTAGCAACAGATCTGTAGCACGTGAAGTTGGGGTTGATGAAAGGCGATTTCACCAGTGGTGAAGTCAGCTACCTCGCTATATTGTATATTGAAACCTTTATTCCTTTGTGTACAGCATGCAGCCAACGAGGTATGTTGTTTTACTGTGTCTGTATTTTACTTTGGTGAACGTTATTTACATGCTGCGCATGTCATTGTAAGTTCATATTAAGCTAATGTGGTCTTTATTTTCTCGTTATAGGCCCTACTGTGGATTTAGTTTTCACAGTGGAATTGGAGAAGCGTCAAACCTGTAGCAAGAAATCCACTTTTGTCTGCCATCGAGGGAATTATAATACACTTGTGATTTGTGATCCACTTGTAATAAATACAGTGCTTTATTTTAACCAATTAAATAACCGTTTCCGTATTATTATTTTTTTGGGTGTGGCGTTTAATCGAGGGCGGCGTCTATTCAAGGGCAGCGTTAAATCGAAGAAATACGGTATACTGTCCTTTAAAATAAAGAGTTGGAGGGGAAAAATTGAAAAATAAAGTAAATATGGCCTTCACTGACAGTCTGCCTTGGCTTAAAGCAATGTTGTTTGTATTATAATAGATTCAAGCAGGAAGACTCAGTAGTTGTTAAAGAATGTTTTTGAGAATACAAATATTTTTCTTGGCCATATGGTTCTGCTCGCACCGGCAGGTAACACAACGAGACACCGTCTCACATCGTGGCAGAGAGGTTGATACACATTCCCCGTAGGTAGAGGGTACACAGAACCAAGGGTGGAGGCCGGGGTGGTGGAGGCAACAAGAGAAATCGCTGGACATCCTGTGTCGCGCTGAGCGATGTCGGAGTGTGGGTGAGTACCTGGTCCTAAGTAGACCGCCCTGCTGTATGTAGGTGTCAGGCTGCGTACTGTGACTGGTTAACATTGCGCAAGTCTCTGTGTCTCCTGCATGAACCAGCTTTGGCTGATTCTCTGACACCTAAGGATAAATGAAAATTGATTCATTTGGGCATACATGAAACAATACCTCCTTGAAATGAATGACAGGCTAAACCACTACAAATAATGGTGGATTAAATGTGTCTTGCTGGGAAGACATAACAACTACAGAACTCAGGAGTTAAATCAACAATCCTCCATGGGGGGTTTTGAGACGGCCGGGGCTTGTAATTCTCCGGTACCAAGTCTGGTCCAAGAGGAATGTCAAGGGAGTTCAGTAATGATCCACTACACCTGCCTGCCAGGTATTTCTCAACCAGGGTTCAGAGAGACGGCCTTCATTTTGGGTGTTGTTGTATGACAACTACTTGAGACACACTTGGGTCCGACATGTCATAGCCTACTTTCAGTAAATACAGATTCCTCCCCTGATGACAGGATCCTTGGGGGGGGGGTGTCAGGTAGGTAGCAGTGTTGCTTGGAGCCATGGATGCCGTGTTTCAGGTGAACATGTAAGTAAGTGTAATGCCATACTAGGCAGAGACAACTGCTTCTTTGCTACCACCTCATGTCAAACCAGAAGCAGATAGAAAATGTCTCAATAACATGACGAGCAGAGTCCCGACGCAAGTTTTTTAGGAAAAAAAAGAGGATATTGCTAACAATTGGGCATGGCATTGTATTATGCGACCGCAATAATATTTTGCAATGTCATACAGGCCTTCTGTGACACATCATATGATAATGGTACTCTAAGATGTTGGTTACACTTTGGCCATCATAACATTTTAAACATTAATAACTGAGCTCAATAATTTAGTTTGCTTTGAAGCTATGAATAGAAACCAGCATTTGACTTTAAAATGGCTCAGCTTCTGCTTCTCCAACCCTGTTAAAAGGAAGCTATTAGAGCTACGGCAATATAACATCCATTCGAGCCCCTGACTATACTTCTATCCATGTAAGTGCATTTTCTGTGAGACGTTAAAATATGAAACCCCCGTTTTTCCCCCCTCTTGAATGGGTCTGGTTGTCTGGTTGACTTGAGAGAGCACAATCTATGGCTGATTTTATTTGCTCTTCACAAACATCTCTAATGATGTTACCCTAGAACATCCAATGCTATCTGACTCCATTAAGTTCTAAATCTGGTTTAAAGACCATATTGATGCCGGGCGTTATTAAGGATGATTATCAAAACAACAGAGAATGGGGCAAAGTGTCTGCTAACTAGTTTATCTATCATTTCACAGAACTAGAACAGATGGCAGGCTAGTGAGTTACAATTCATGAGTCAGAGTGAACTGTGCAATGCAGCTTTCTGCTTTGCCGGGATTTACAGTGCATTGACAGAATTAATTAAATATTTGCGACTGAGGTCATTTAAATACATCAAACACTGCTCTCCTAGATCATTACAAACACACATGCATCCCCTGCTGCAACACAAAAAACTATGATAAATGTCCAACTCATTTTTGAGCTGAGATGACATGCTAATCAATCGTGTGTAGTGGTCATGCCATGGATTAACAGAAAGGAATTCCTGATAGATATGCTAATTCTACTACTGTTGCTTCTCAGACATCTTCATTACTCCCAATTAAAGCAAACATGTTTTTAAATTGCAATTAAATGTTTGGCTAGACTGAGCCCTAGGTAATAACGAACCCTATTGATTAAAAACGAATCTATTGCCCATCAGTACCTTTACTGTAACATCATGAAAAGCCCAGAAACAAATATGTTGCCCCATTGCGGCAGAATCACATTAACACTATTTACTACTAATTGATGGAAAAATACTTGTTATATATGTGACCAATTAGTCAGCACTTCCACTTGCAGATTATGCTCTTCACTGTTGCATAACAGCTGCTGTCCTGCATGGAAACCAGAAGCCGCCTTTTTTACAATTATATTTTCAAAGAAAGGAAATCAATGTGAGACAAGAAAAAGTGACTAATTTAAATCTCAATGAGGGTCTGAACAACAATTCTCTTTAACAGATTAAAGTGGTAGCCAAAGAGTTTTTAAAAGACGAAGGAAGGACACGGCATGTTGTGCAGGTACACTTGTCTATTGAGCCTGTTTATATGGCGTTAATACATAGACAAAAACCTAATCCCAGTAAAAACATATAGCCAACAATGAACTATTAACAGAAAATCTGCATATATGGTACATGGGTACAAAATATATCCTAGACATGAATTATTGTCTATATTCCATAACTCAATCTGCGAAACCTTGTTCCGTAATGAACGTTAAAGCTCTGCCAGAAGCATTTTTAAACATGTATTCAAATGTATTGGCACTTGATTCTAATTAGAACCGGTACTGTACTCATCTTCTACCCTTGAGCCTAATGTAAAACAGTAAAGCCACGTGTTGATGTTTAACTAAATTAAAAGAGTACTTGAAACTCTTGAAAATGAACAGCCGATGGGGGAATTTTTAGAAAATACATGGAGTCATCTCCATAATGACGGACATAAAATCACTCCATGCAACTCTTCATCGTGACTTGGAGCCACAGAGAGAAAATACAATTACAAAGTTTAATTACTCCCAATTCAGGCATTGCTTCCTGCCATACAAGTGCGTAAGTGCGTAGTGTCTTAACTAGTTCATTACAGACCCTTGTGATTCTGCAGTACCCTCGTCCTTTGTAATTGCATAGTTGCTGTCTCAGTAGCTTCCTACACATGCTCTGGAGAAAATTATTCACAATCACATTTTCCTTTCAAGAGCTATGTTCCAATTACAGAAACCTGAAAACTATGGTAATTTTCACAATTTTCCTCCCTTGAAAACAGCCTATATTTGAACAAATGGATGGGCATTATGCCTGCAAAGTCTTCTGAAAACTTTTTGAAAGAACAGTAGTACAGGAGTAGTCCTATCAAATTTTGTTGGGTACCACAGATAATTTACAGAAATCTCCTGTACTGGAAGCCAGTGTTATTACCCAGGCCTCAGATGACTGAAGAACATTTTTTATCCTGCCTAAATTTGAACAAAGCAATATCAAAGAACGCTGAACAAAATAATATCATATATCACACAGCAGGTATTTGCCTACACATGATTTTAGTGTAACATAGAATGTATTTAAAGCTAAGAATTGAACATTTGAACATATAGGTGCTCACCTCAAAGAATAATGACCAATGCATTCACATGCTTACGTGTATAGTGTGATGATTTATTAATGATAGTATCCTATAAAGGTTATGCTGTTGCTCGAAATAGCTCAATCTTTCTCACGTACAAAGAAAACCAAAAATCATGTTGCCTGCCAATACGATCTATTTGAGCAGCAGACTTCACTGCCACAGTAATGGCCTTTTGTGCACCTCCATTCGTTAACAGCACAAAGCGCTTCTTGTGGCTCGTGCTGCCCAAGAAACAAGCATTCCTGAGAGGAATGTCAGTGGAGAGTTGCATGGAATGCATGGAATCTGAGGCCCGTCATTGGAGAAGAGATGCATCTCTGGCAACCGTTGTCTGATTATTTCTGCCATTCCCCTTGGGGCTTTCTTCTTGACAAACCTTTAATGAATTACCAGTTTTTAGCCCCATGGCTTTGGCTTCATTAATCAGACCGGCTGAGAGAGACAGTCTGGTTACAGCCCAAGGAACTACACTGCTGCACTTCAGATTCAGAGCTCACTGTTACTATTAGACTCTGCTTCAGCTTCAGCTATGAGTGTCTTCTGCCGCAACCAGACTGACTTACCGTATTTTCCGGACTATAAGTCACACTTTTTTTCATATTTTGACTGGTCCTGCGACTTAAAGTCAGGTGCCACATATATATCTAAATATATGTATCAAAATATATATAATTTAACATGTTTTTAAATGTTAATTCATACCAACAAGTTCAACAGATTCAGTGATGTGGAATGAGATCGGGAGCATGGTGAACTAGCTTAGCGGTAACATGTTGGACTCGCTAGCTTGTTATTAGAGCCCGACCGATAAAGGATTTTTAAAGCTGATACCGATACAAATATTTGGTGATTTAAAAATCCGATATTCCGATATCGGCCGATATAATAAAAAAAACAAAAAAAACAGAATAATAAAAAAAACTGATTTCCCTAACAGTAGTAACCAGCCCTTTACATTTAGTCACTATTAGCAGATGTTCTTATCCAGAGCGAGTAAGTACAGGGAAATTCCCCGAGGCAAGTAGGGTCAAGTGCCTTGCCCAAGGACACAACGTCATTCGACACGGCCAGGAATCGAACCAGCAACCTTCTAATTACTAGCCCGATTCCCTAACTGCTCAGCCATCTGACTCCTGTTATTATTTCCTCACTAAAATAATATGATAATGCAGTTTCTGATAAATAAAATGTATAAAAATACAAACTTAAGATATGAAACTTAAAGTCCTTTGAACAAAAATAGAATTATAAAAATAAAAACTCACTTTAATTTCATTTTAATTTTTTGACTGATGCGACTTATACTCCTGAGTGACTTATAGTCCGAAAAAAACGGTGATCATATGATCAGGCCAATAGCAAAACAGTAAACTGAAAACATCATGTATATGAACATGCCAAATTTCAGAGCACTGTCTCTAAACTTGCTAAGAACCTCTTTCTTATTTCCTAATCCATGTCATTATGAGCAAGTAGACACACCCACAGACACACACAGGATGCCCAATGCAATTACCACTAAATCTATATAAATTGAATGAGGCCAGAACAGCGGCCTAAGAACATAGACCATAATTAATAAATTACAACCACTCCACTACATCATTTTCTACTTTGGGGACTGGCAAGTTCTCCAATTCTCCTACAAAGAATGGACTGGAGAGAACACACACCAACTGTGGTAGCTTTGTGAATGCATCTGGTGCAATCCATCCACCCAAACAGATGCCAGAGTAAAAATCCAGGTCATATTGAGATCCTCTTGCTTACACAAAGGTAACAAATCAAAGGCACATTTTATTCCTGGGAGTTTAAAATGTGTCTGGGGAGCCTTCGAGAATCAGTGCTAACTCAAGCCTCTTCAGAGCAGCTGCTGCAAACTAACTAAGAGCTGGGCTTTCTTTCCACGTAGAAATAATCAATATTCTACATAATCAAAGTAGTATGGGAGACCCTCCCACCAACTTTTTTACTGTTGTGTTTCACAAACAAAAACTAAACCAAGAGTTTCCTGCCCATGTCCCTGGCCAGGACATCGGTGAGCACTTGGACTTGGCCCCCAGGTGCTGCTGATGTGGCTGCCCACAATTCCTGGCTGTCCTGGGAAGAAGGACGGCATCAGGATGGGACAAAAGGCAGAGACGAATTTCTCGTGGACACCATGGCATGCATGTGTGTTCCACTGCTCCCTGCACGCATGCATGTGTGTGTTCACATTGTGGGAGAAGAATTTCTATATTATATTTATATTTTTCCTACCTTCATTTTAATAAATGTCATGGTTGGTAGCACAATGATTAATTTCTTACATGGTGTATTTAAAAAAAATTCTCAATAAACATGTGCTCAACACTAACCTTAGCTAGTCATTTCTCTGTGACTTAAACGTCTGATAATGTAAACACCCAAGTATTGCTCAATCTGATTGTACCACAGGAAATACTATCATCAATAAATCATCACACTTCACTACACACGTAAGCATGGGAATGCATTGGTCTGTCATTATGCTTTTGAAGTGAGCACAGATTGTTCAGTAAACACTACAGAAGTGTCACACGAGACCGGGGCTCCCGGCATTCATTCTATGACATTGATCATGAGGGTGTCATGTTTCCCTGTGAAATATGGGTAGGGTGGACTTTTACTCATGACGGAGGGTCATTCAGCCTACCTTCACAAATATTTATTATAGAATACAATAACATGTTGTAGCAGTACTCGGCCCTTTGGGCCAGACTAGAGCCCACTGACTGTGGATCAACCTGGACATTTATTGAGATTACAGTAACTGGGGGTGTAAACCCTGGGAGGTTGGGTTGTCACTCCGAGCCTTTTAGAAAGAGTTTTCAAGACAGTGTTTAGGTGGGGTAGATCTAAGGGGGGGGAAACAATAATTATTTTGGATCAGATGCCGTAGTAGGGTCTAGCCTTTATTTGAAAAAACATGGTCCTCCATTACAACTATATTCCAATTGAGAAAGTCCCAGATCAAAATAAAACACAGCAATATTTTCGGTGAATTTCATAGATGGTAAAGTATTTGATTACAAGGACATTTATGTCATTAGATAAATCGATCAAATACCTTGAGCTAATACCTTTTAAAACAATTAGCTGCATTTAGTTAATGAGCATCTTGCGAGCAGGCAGCAATGCTTATACCTCAATTAGACACTAGCAGCCCTGAACACTGAATGAATAATTAGTGCTCAGCATGCCAATGTTAATGGAAGTGAACTGAGAAATGATCTACTCAGTGAAGAGCAAGGTGGCTAGGGAGAACCACATGGAGGGGGCAGGGGGTTGCCACTGTGCTCAGATGCTACAGTAAATCCCATGATCTTGTCACAAAGATTTTTTATCAAAAAGCCAATCAGATAAAAAAGTGCTAGTAGGACAAGCACGACTCAAGATGCTTAATTGCTCAGGATACTCCTGAATGTGGTTTCTAAGACACAAACAAAAATATAAGTCTTTCAAAAAGCAAAAATCACATCTTCTTTATATCCCAAACGTGGTTTATACTATGCAGTCACACACAGTATAGAAGCTTTTCAGAAAACGTTGTAGCATTACTGCCATCTACTGGTTTCTTGTTACTCTTCAGCCTGCTGATAAACAGTATTCTGAGGACATTAGGTATTGCCAAGTTATATGCAGGTACTGTATGGAGCTAGAAAGCTGACAAAAGTATCTGAATTTGAATATGAAAGATCTGAAATTGTGGTCGTTCTGAAATCGTCTACTTTTCCCTGTGAAAGCAAGCTGTTTCACCTTTGGCCTAGTTCAGACAAAATCTGAATTTCTGCAGTCTGAATTTCAGCCATCTGAATTTCCACAGACTGAATTTCCGCAGTCTGAATTTCAAGAATCTGAATTTTCACAATCTGAATTTTAGAAATGTGTATTTCTGGAACAAAATAATTCAATTTTGTTAAATTCGGCATACAAATAATTCAGATATTATGTATTCAACAGTAAAATATTTCAGTTTGATGAAATTCGACATACAAATATTTCAGATCTTTCATATTCAAATTCAGATACTTTTGTCAGCTTTCTATCATTATTCCTTAAGAATAGAGTGTCCCAATTGTCTTCATAACATTGAATGGCTCAAAACTCCCCATGTTGCAATGATGGCCAGGGGTGCTCATCTAGTATACTGGTCTATATCTTCAAACATAATAAAAAGTGAACACACTTCCCTATTGAAGTTATAATATTACATGCCTTGTGACTGAAGTTTAAGTTTAATAATTGTTACAGAACTGGTTAGACAATATTGAAAATCAGAACACTGAACTCTTTTTAGATAAATGTTTCTATTGGGGATGCCAATTTGCATAACTTCTGTAGTATCACCCACATCATCGTCATAATTCTAAAACAAATGAAACTTGGTGACAATAATTGGGAGACCGTTCCCAATCAATGTGCCAAATTTCAAAACTTTGCACCATACGGTTATATGGGCTGCCATAGACTCCTTGTCCTAAGTATAATAATTCCAATAGGTGCCCCTAATAATAAATAAAAGTAACAAAAACAATAGATGGCCCCTACTAATAAAAATACTAACAAAAACAATAGGTGCCACAGCATCTTTGCTGCTTGGCCCCTAATAATAATGACATTAGGCCTAATCCCAAGGCTAAAATGTGATGTAATTTACAATCCTACTCTGTGCATTATTGCCTTTCTACGGTCAGTCAGAAAGGTAGTTCAGTCAAGACTATCACTTATTAGATTTGAGCATATATTGTTACATGACATGGACATGTAGATTTAACTTTGGCGGAGTGGATGATTTAAGGGAAGCACTCCCTCCTCGATGCAACACATACATACACGACATATGAGGCAGGGCCAGGGAGCAATAGAGATCCCCCTGATGGATAGAACATACAGACAGCATGGGGGAGAAGGGGATGGAGGGTGGCAGCAGCACTGATCATACAACAAATGGGCTGAGTGTGTGCGTGTGTGTGTGTATCCGCACAGCCTTTTAATGCCGTCTTATCGGACTTGGCCTAATGGCTTGTGCTGGCTAACACAGATATGGTAATGAGCGGATGACGCGAGCTGCCCGATTGCCCTGAATCTAGGGCTGCAACAACGAATCAATAACATTTGATTATTAAAAGAGTTGGCAACGAATATCATTATTGATTCGTTGTGCCGCGCAACTATTACGCCACTCAATAAGTCACGGAGATGTTTGAGTATTAAAAAAAGAAAAGTTGAGCCCGTGATAATTGAATGCTAGTTTCTAGTTTGATAATAAATGATCACTTCAAATCATCCAGACTGTCATGAAATATTATTTTAATGCAGGAATTTATCTTGGTCAGAGCGGCCAGTAAACTGTTGTTCCGCTGTGAAGGCCAGCCAGACGTGCACGAATTATAGAGTTATATTACTAGAGAGAGCCGAAATTGTCTTCCAAGATGGCATCCCCATTCATTTCTATGAAAAGTGCTCAGTGGCGCAGTGAGACAAGCTAGAGCGCGAAACGGACAGCGCCATCTCAAACTTCCTTGTCTTCCGGTCTAAACTAGGAAAAAAGTGAGCCCCTAGCTTTAAACGGGCTCACTTTTTTCCTAGTTCCGAGCTGGCTCCGAGACTCGTGCATGCTTGCAACTAGCTGTACACGTCATACTTTGCGACAACCAGTCGCGAGCTTGTGAGCTGGAGCTAAGGCATTGCAGAAAACTGTCAGAATGTGGTACAAGTCCGATCAAGAAGCAGATACATGTGAACTTACGAAAACCAATACTGTAATATTATACGTGCAATGCCTATACGTTGTTCTTTTTGCTCCGTGTTTTTAGTTTGACTGCTAAGTATTGTGTTGGATTAAAGAAACTGCAAGCTTGAATATTTGGCTCCGTCGTTGTTCTAGCTCCGCAAAGCAAGCTAAACTAGAGAGCATACAATTTCTGGGGAAATTGTGGGGGTGTGCCTGCTTGCGTCTGTTGCAGGTGGGTCCGTCCCCTTAAGTTTTTCCCTTCTAGTGATATTTTCAAGCATTTAGCCTAGCTACTCATATTGCATAATTCATTAAGAACCCCCTTTGAAACAAGAGAACGCCCTTTGAAACAAGCCCTTTGAAACAAGCGAACCCCCTTTGAAACAAGCTACTATAACAACATTGTCACTGGCAATATTTCAGATAGAATCGCGATTCAAACCGTACCGTCTGGTAACTGAAAATATGGCCCCCAAAGCGTAAATACGTTTTACATTAATTTAGGGGGAAATGGCTAATTCAAAAGAAGTTTGCTAGAGGCAAGCTGGCTGCTGATTGTTTGAAAGCGCCGGAAATTAGGACACTACACACTGCCAGTGGGCGACCTAGTCTGACTCTGAGGCTAACGTCAAAACAAGATGCAGTCTCACTCAAATTCCAAGTTTCACACAAATCACAAAAATATGCTGGCTGTCTTCGCAATAATCGCCATATCTTAAGCTAAAGAATTTGAGTGAGACCGCGTCGCATAGATATATCAATGGTGTGTCCTGTCTTCAATGCCACAGCTAAACTTTATGTCAAAAGAAACATTCTAATTTCCGGCGCTAATGTCAAACTTGTGTAGCTACGTTTTGTGGGGCATATTTTTGTATCCACCACCTGGCTGTCTTCACAATAGTCATATCGTCATAACATTGCCCTCTTTCTGTTTTGAGGCAACTTTTCTTGACGTAAGCAAATAAATGGGGTGCTAGTTTACCTATTTCGGATTGGTTTCAAACATAGCAAAAATCTGGAAAAATTATTCTATGAAAAAGCTAGTAGTATGAGCCAGGTTCGAGTATCGAACAAAAATTATTGGGGGAGATAGTTTTGTAAATGTTGACTGGAGTTAATAGATTAAAAACGACCCGAAGACACGGAAGTCAAGTCGAAGATGCAATACCACCATACATCCACCGGGGCCGTTTGCCTCAAGCCAAGGGGCGAGGGGTGGGGGCTTGGCACGAATACACCTGTACAAATGCAAATTAAATTTCCACTCAAAATGCTGACAAAAGTTTGATTAACGATTTCCAACGCAGCCTCCATTGGTATTCTTAACATGGAATGATAATATATAGTGTAGGTGTAACCGGTGTGAATCGGTGAAACTCACTCCTCAGATATGTAATGAGCCACCCGCGACACTGAAGAGCTAGCTTTTCTTTGGCGTAGTTGGTAGTGGTCCCGCTTGGCAGTCGAGAGGTCGTAAGATCGAGCCCAGCGAGCGGCAGTCGACACCTCGTCGGACGGAGTGTGGCTACGTTCGTTACATACCCGTTACATTGGTGCCGTGACCCGGATCTCACGAGGTTAGCGCCTGCTAACCGCCGGAGTGAGTTTCAGAGGGGTGAATGTAACCGGTGTGAATTGGTGAAACTCACTCCTCAGATATGTAATGAGCCACCCGCGTCACTGAAGAGCTAGCTTTTCTTTGGCGTAGTTGGTAGTGGTCCCTCTTGGCAGTCGAGAGGTCGTAAGATCGAGCCCAGCGAGCGGCAGTCGACACCTCGTCGGACGGAGTGTGGCTACGTTCGTTACATACCCGTTACATAGGCACGAAGAAAATGGCAAAAGACCTGGGAATAAATACATTGATTAGAAAATGTATATAAAGTTCTATGCTATAACTTCTATTGGAGCCGTCATCTCAATTAATCACTCGTGCAGTGCATGTCCGCAAATATGTTTAATAGTATTTTTCAAGTACAGCCGAACCCTCGTTCTTTCTTGATCAATAGTAATTGCGTTGATAGAAATATCCGAGTGTGTCTTCTTGTCTAATCAAGACGCAACTGTAATGTGCGCGAACAATAGCTTGCTTCTGAGCAAGCACCGATTTATCAACCTGCGGAATCCTGACTTCATCAGTTGGCTGGTTAGTTCTAGATTCTATTGATATTAATTTCAGTAGTTTGCATATACAGGTGCTGGTCATATTATTAGAATATCATCAAAAAGTTGATTTATTTCACTAATTCCATTCAAAAAGTGAAACGTGTATATTATATTCATTCATTAAACACAGACTGATATATTTCAAATGTTTATTTATTTAAATTTCGATTATTATAACTGACAACTAAGGAAAATCCCACCCCCCCCATCTTCCTCCTCTCCCATAGATTTTCCATGGGGTTAAGGTCAGGCGAGTTTGCTGGCCAATTAAGAACAGGGATACCATGGTCCTTAAACCAGTTACTGGTAGCTTTGGCAATGTGTGCAGGTGCCAAGTCCTGAAATCTGCATTATAAATTGAGAATATTCAAATTTTATGACCAGCACCTGTATGTAAAAACCTTGATAATCTTTGAACCATACATGATAGCACCATGGGGCTTGGACTATTGTCATGTATCTATTAGCCTATCTATTTTAATCTAAACTGGGAGCAAAATGATTTCCTCAAGCATAGCCTCCATTATTTATGAAATGGTAAAAAAAATATAAATAATCCATAGATATCTGCTATGTATTAGTGACACGGTAACACAGACATTTTTTTATTTATTTTTTAGCACTGAAGACCCATTTTGACCCAGGAAAAACCCTGCGTAAGGGTCACACACGCGCAAGGTCTATGCAAGGGAGCCAATGAAGGAAGAATCATAGGACATTTGCATGCCTTTGTTTTAGCCAATGACTGTAAAGAGCACGTCTGTTTAAATAGGTAGCTAGCGCAACATGCTAGCGGACAAACTTTGTATCACGATGGCGTGTGATGTTTTGTCTCCTTGTGGGCTGGCCGCAAGCAATAAATCTGTCTTAATATTTCTTACAGTGGTTGCTAACGTGTGTTGAAGTTGTGACGTTAGGCTAGCATGGAGGTCCCTTCCGCCAAACAAGGCACTTTCCACCACAAAAACTCAATTTCAGCCTAAACCGTGCAACGGTACATAAATCCCTATACAAGCAACGCCATTGGGACGAACATTTTGACACCAACGTTGTCTATGGAGTCCAAATATTGAGGGATCTTTAGGGGTGGGAAAATAATAACAATAAATATATATGAGAGAGAACAATGGTTGTGCTCGCCGAAGGCTTGAGCCCAATTTTTATCCGATTCATCGAAAAAACAATCGACAGATTAATCGATTATTAAAATAATCGTTAGTTGCAGCCCTAAGTGAATCCCTCACTGGTCATATTTTCTGGTGTCTGTCATGGTTGCAGTGTACTGACCTGAGGGGCATGCCCCAGAAGGGCCCACAGTGAGTCAGCAGACAGGGTCTTGACCCTGGAGAACTCCAACATGTCAGTGTCCTGGCGGTTGAGAGCGATGTACTGGCATCCCTTGTAGTCTCCCCTTAGCTGCTCTCCACAGTGCAGCTTCACCAGGTCCCAGGTCCCCACTCTCCTCAGGGCCTCCCTCAGCTCCCCCATTTGTCTGTACGACAGGTGGCCTGCAGGTACACATTTCTATCAATGAATGACAAGTACAATTGAATATTACATTATTTTAACTTGATGTGTGTGTGCTTGCGTGCATGTGTGTCACACCACACACACACACCTATAGGAGTTTCTTGTACATCCCATTTCAAAACTACAGGGGTACATATGGACTTTTAAAACACTATTATCCCCTCTAAATTCACTGGGGGCCCACTCACCAGTCAGCCATGAAGGAGTCATTGCATCTGATATCCAGGCCACATATCCCTCTCTGAAAGAATGGAAGAAAGCATTCATTTGGCTGTGGGAAACCATCTCTTTCTTCTTCCTGAGTTCTTCATCCAGCTCACAGTCTGAGGCCAGAAAGACCACTCTGGGGAAAAAGAGGTTCTGGCGTACTGACACTCCATTCCTCTTCATGTACTGCCACAGGTTGGCTGTCTTGTTCTGTAGGATGGGGAAATAGAAATCGGATTACATAGAAATCTATATCTATAGAATCTATACCACCACATATGATGAGTCGAGACAAGTTTGTGGAACATTTGATAATTAAATATACAGTGCATCCGGAAAGTATTCATAGCGCTTCACTTACACGCTATGTTACGTGATTCAAACAGTACCATCTGCTAACTGAAAATATGCCCCCAAAAGTAAAAGTTGACATTTGAGCAAGCTAGCTAGACAAACTTCACTGAGTGGATTGTGTAAATGCGCCGGAAATGAGAAAAGTTTCTTTTGACATAAAGTTTAGGCTATGGCATTGAAGACAGCGACGCACCACACAAGCTTGAGTTTAAATATATTATTTAATGTGACATTACTTACTGGACATGCAAGTCTTGATTTGCTTAAATGTACATGTATGATGCTGCTAGTACACCACGGCACGATACAATACTCTCTCTGCTACAGCACGTTGTATCCATGCGTCGTTGCTAACGTGTGCTGACATTGTGAAGTTGACACCACTAAGTACCCTTTGTTGACACAAGGCACTTTTTGCCGGAAAAATTTTAGTTCAGCCTAAATGCGTTGGTTAATATGTTAATACAAAAGACTAAAACTAACACTAAAACTAATAAAAACTCAACTAAAACTAAGAATTTAGCACTAAGCAATAGAAACTAAACTTAACTAGAAAACCTGCTTTAAAAACTAATTAAAACTAAACTGAATTTAAAAACAAGTCAAAACCAACTATAAACTAAAAACAAATGAAAAATGCAAAACTATAATAACCTTGCATCCAACCTGATGGAGCTTGAAGTCCTGCAAAGAGAGAAGCTGCCCCAAAATAGGTGTGCCAAGCTTGTAGCATCATAGTTGATGCCAAAAGTGCTTCAATAGAATGTATTTTTGTTCTTAATTTTGGCAAATCTATTAATATTAAAGAAACCTTTTTCACTTTGTCATTATGGGATATTGTGTGTCGAATTTTGAGATATATTTTTTTAATCCATTTTGGAATAAGGCTGTAACATAAAATGTGGAAAACACTTTCTGGATGCACGTATATGAGTGAAGCGTAGCAATTTCAGAGTGAGCTTCACCCTGGGACCTAATGTATCAATTTACCATGATAGCTTTTAGGGGGTCTTCCACTTGCTCTATGCAGGTGTTTGTAAAGTTTTGGTCATCTTCTTTGAGTTGAACGTGCCAGTTTTGGTTCTGTGCAGACACAGTTCCCCTCCAGAGTTTCACGTCGATGCAGAACACACCGTGGCCTTCACATGAAAGAGGGTTGTAAGTGTCTGGAATATCTAATTATGTAATGCAGCATTATGTAATTATTGTGTCAGTAAAACATCAGGCAATCATAGGGTCATCATGTTAAAGAAAACTATTGTTTTTCATAACTGTTACTGTGTAGGTCTGTGTTGCATTGGCAGTTGAAGTTACAGTATCCATAAATAATTTTGTGCATGAACGAGCACCTGTGAGGATAATGACGCTGATCTCATCTCTGGATGGATGGTTGGAGTGTGAGATACGAAGGTTGCAGAAAATGTCTTCTTTTTTCAACCAATCAATTTGCCTGGGAAGTAGGGATTATTGATAGTCCTCACAAATTGCAAAACATACCTCACAAATTGTTAAATTAATTTGAAGACATTCTAGTCCAATGCTTCCCTTTATGCTTTATTAGTGAAAACAGTGGATTTTAAGTTATGGTGTTTATAACCTACCTAACATACTGCAGAAATTCATTAAATGTTTGAGGAGGTTGGGGGTTTTCTTCTTTGGTATCCTCTGATGCAGTTGTACCTGAGGCAATGTGAAACTGGACTAGCCTGCTTCCAAGTGTAAACATTTTTGTACCGTGTCTAAAAGAACAAATAAGGTTGATTAATAGACACTTCAAGTGAGACACACTGCGAGCAAGCAAAAAAGGCTGTTCCAAAATGCAAACAACAAGTCTGTTGACTGACATACGAAATAAAATATCTCCAGAGTTTGTAACAACGTCCCTACGCCAAGTGTTTGCTTAAACTATATCTTATAAGATTCAAACCTGACAAACATTTGTGACACCTCATTTGCTTACCCAACTGTATTACTAGCCGTAGCTACCTACTATCATTTCTCTATAAGATTACAGTCGAATATTTTTGTTTTGACAACAGCCGTCGAGCATCTATTTAAACATCATAACATATGCTTCAAAGCACAAGCCAAGACAATAAATTGAAGGAAACTTCGAAGATAAAATGCTAGCTAAAGCTCTCTAGAACAAAAGGCGAACGAACATTAGTTCTTACGTTGTGAAGTCTCAGTATCGGCAAATATATTTTTGTGTTTGAGCAGCTTGGCAATGAAATCATAAACAGGAACGCTCTTTCACAATACCAAATCTCCTCTACTAACGGAGTGTTCCTGGAAGAAGTAAACAACCCACCACATGGAGTGTCAGATTTCACCCAGAGAACAAAAATACTTACCTTCACCTAGACGTCACTTGGGACATGCAGTGAGATGCCCTTTTAATTCATTTACTTTGCTGTTGGGATGTAAATATATCTATAAAGTGATCAACAAACATGATACGTATTTGAACAAATAAAACAAATGAAAGTAAAACAATGACCTATAAGAAAAGGCATAAGAATGTTTGTGTGAATAATCCCACATTTGTGTAATATTTCAATACATTGTAGCCTACCCTGATAAATGTGGCATGAAAAACCACTGACTGATATGTATTAAAAGCACCCTAAGAACACGAATATGAATATGCAATACCTCAAAACAAGTTGGCAGACACACAAGGACATAAAATAAGAATATCTAACGTTGCCAATACTACATGAGTGCAAAAAGAGGATATTGCAAAAAGGATGCGGAATATCTCATTCTTCCGTAAGTACAGGGAATGTCTCAAAATGGTGATATACAATATCCAGTCTTCACAAAAGGATGTAAAAGGGCTTAATATCAAAAGCAGATAGCCAAATCAGCTCATATGGACTCAATGAAAGTCAATAAACAGAAGCACTGGCTCTCAAGACTTTCACTTCTGGTTGAGATGGGGTTGATAAAGCAGGCACACCCTCAATAAAAATCCAACAATGGAGTAAAATAAATAGAAATCAAATTAAAGCAGGGCAATATTGGCTGAACTGTTAAAGGAATTCACAAACAATAGCTTCTTTGTCAGATTTAATATTGACTCCAATCACCTCATAATACATATCCAATCATCCTCATCTCTCAGCCTTCTTATCAACACCCAAAATCACCTTATATTGGAACTTGTAAATTACTTGCATTTGAGCCACGTTTATATCTCAGTTCCTAGTTTGTCCTTCTCAGTTGAATTCTTTATCTTTGACTTTCTACTGTGTCTTTAATTACATCAGTTATTTCTTACATGGAATTGATTTGCGGAAATGAAGAGGGGTACTAAGCGTGTTTTCCACTTTGGCCTCATCTCTTGTCATCATGCAACCTAAAATAACAATGTCCTGTCTATGCCTTTTCTAGTCAACAACTGATATTGGGAATAAGGTTAACATTGAAAAATTGTCTATGGCTATCCCGTGCTTTTTCTCCTTATTCTAGCCTTTTTTTGCTAAATAAATGAACAAACTGTGTTTTCAAGCCCTCTGTGGCAGCCAAAGCCTGTAGCCTACTATTGTCTAGAGTCAAGTAATTTCCTCCTAATGCACCATGGAGAGCCCTCTGAAGTATCTGGCCGTACAGTGTGGCCTAGAGGGTGTCCTCTGTGGTGTAATCAGAAGAGGGCTTGTGAAGCTTCTCTGCTTGCAGGGCTATTCACTTACTAAGCAGTAAGAAGGATAAAGGAAATTGATCCAAATATTGGTAACGTTCTGCAAATGTGTGTATATCATATCCCTGTTTGGTCTATGAATGTTCCTAACTCTATCTAACTAGATACACAGAAGCTGAAAATATACACATATAGTAACTGATCAAAACTTACAACTAGATATAAAATAATGACAGAAAAGTATCCATCAGTGTTCAACAAGATTGACTGCTATTTTGGAAGCCTTTTACCTTACTACACTCAAAAAAATAAGTCATTGGATGAACTCAATTTATTTGTGGGCAGGATTTCCATCCAAAAACTATATGTTGCCCTGACTCGTTTTGATCAAATACAGCTGAAAGGAAATAATTACATTAACTCAATGAAATTGATTTGCGTTTGTCCAACTCATTTTCACCAAATACAACTAAAATGAAAAAAGTATATTGACTCAATGAAATTGATTTGAGTTTGTCCTACTAATTTTCAACATATACAGCTAAAATGAAATAAGTACATTAACTCAATGAAATTAATTCATGTTTGTCCAACTCAAACTTATTAAATGTATTGAAAGTGAAATCCCTCATTAAGACACACAAGAGACTAAACCTGGTTTGTGTTTTATTGAAAATATGTACACACACTAAGCAGGATATTTAAACATAGAAAGAAAAAAAAAGTGAAGATTGCACTTTTGCTAGAAATCCATGGGATCCATGACGTCAAAAAAACAAAAGATCAGGACATTTTATAAAAAGGTCAACAAAATAAGGTAGGCCTGACAAAATAAGGACAATGTTGCCTTTTTATCCAAACTATTTTCCCCAAAAATAAAAAAAAGTGCAGCTTAATCTTGTTAAAGAATTTCAGAATTACAGTAATATCCATCAAAACACCTAACCAGAAAAAGGTAGGTCTATTATTAATGCGCTAACAATGGACACAATATTTTTTCTCTTATGCAAACAGTCGTAAAAACAAAAGATCAGGAAATGTTATAAAAAGGTCAACAAAATAAGGTAGGCCTGACAAAATAAGGACAATGTTGCCTTTTTATCCAAACTAGATTTCCCCCAAAAATAAAAAAGTGCAGCTCAAACTTGTTAAAGAATTTCAGAATTACAGTAATATCCATCAAAACACCTAACCAGAAAAAGGTAGGTCTATTATTAATGCGCTAACAATGGACACAATATTTTTTCTCTTATGCAAACAGTTTGATTTTTATCTGCTGTACCTTTGCATTCAGCTTGTGCCCATCCAGATTCATTATGACCTTTTGGAAAAACTCAAAGGTGTACTTGAGATTGTCTGGAAAGCTCAGATCAAGGGCATAAATGAGCCCAAACAGCATGATGAACCCCATAATGACACTGCCCACATTGCTCAGGACTTTGATGCCTTCGATCACAATTCCCACATCGTCTGGCTCTCCATCGGCATCTCTTCGGATCCTGTAAATCCCTGTGACTGTGTTTTCGATGTCCTTCTCTGCATCTTCAGTAGCGGAGGCCTGAAAAACAACACAAACACAGGACTTATGTTAAGTAAATGCCACACACCACAAACGATATAAATCAGACTAGACGGTCAATTCATTGGTTATTGGGGTTAATTCTATGTGATTTCCCAAATCATATTTAAGTGCACTTGCTAGCCAGTCCCATAGGCCGAAAGACATTGGTAGGGATAGTATGCTATAGGATGTTCTCATTATAAATAGTGTGCCTTGAGAAAAAGTGTGGGTAACACTATGATGCTACATAAGGAACATCAGTGTTAAACTTACCAGGTATTCCTTGAAGAAAACATCTGGATCTTCATTAAGGTAAATGACAAGGCTTCTCAGGACACACTCCCTCCTGGTGTTGATGTCACCCTAAAATAAGGACAGAATTTAGTGAATGGCACAGGTAGGAGAGTAGTTGTCTGTAGACAATAGGGTCATATCTATTGAGGAGTCTATTGAGATCAGACACCTTACTCCTAAATGCCCCAAACTAGCATAGCATGATCCACACAGCCATTGGTGAGTGGGTAAAGTATAGTGCTTAAGAGACTAGTGATGGACAATTAAACCCTACAATAGCCACAATTTAATGGAAAGGATGTTATATGCATTTTTACTAACCGAATCTATGATTGCCAAAACGTCTCTGATCTTTTTCCCTTTCACTCCTCCTTTTCGCTTGAAGATCTCGATCAGCTTGTCTGAGAAGTGGTCCAGCTGCGACATGAACTTTGATTGCAGTGGCTTGGTGGTGATACGCAAAAACTCTGCATTCACCTGAAACACATTCAAACAAAATACATACATTAGTTTTTTGTTAGATGTAATAATTACCACATAAGGATGCAGGATTATTGGCAAATTCAAACAATATATTGTTAACACTTGTACACATTTACTTACTTCACACTGCGTAAACAGGGCAGGCCATCTGTTTTTGAACTCTGCAACCATGGGCCTCTGCTCCACAATCTCTCGTCTTCTGTGGGAGAAGGTTTTTCCCATTCTTGTTTTGATAACTCCTTCATTGTCACGCCTTTTCAGTTCTGACAATAAAGCAATTCTCTCGGTTTCCAAGCTTTCTGTGGTTTCACCTTTTGGGTACAGAGGAATGTAATTGACTTCAGCCTTTCTAGGTTTCTTGATGTTGGCTGCAGCTTTGCCTTGGCCATGTCGTTTGTGCTTCAAGGAGTTCACACGGATTTCAGGATGTCCAAGTCGCCCAAGCTTTGTTCGATAGTTTTGCATTTTATACTTAAGTGACTGTTTCCATCCCCAAAATCCTGTGGTGGACCCAAGCTCACCCAAGCATGGATGGGCCTTAGTCAAAGCTGCTGCTACCTCTTCACACTGATAGTCCTTTGGGTACTTTGTGTACTTCAACATTTCTTGGGCTAGGCCATCAAGGATAACGCCTTTCAGCTTTGGGCCAGGGTTGAAGTATGTTCCATTTTTCTCGAACTCTGTATTGTTTTGGTTCAGCTCAAATTCAGCCTCATATGTTAATTTAGGTACCACAAAAACACTTGGCCAGGAACAGAATTGTGAGGACTGAGTTTCTGGGGATGAATGCGGGGTTGATGTGCACAGCGTATCATCGCTAAAGGATGAGGCCAAGGAAGAAGCAGGTGTTTCAGGATCTGGGAGAGTGTTCATCGAGGTCTCATCAGAGTCTATCGTGTACAAAGTAATGCAGGGGTCCACAGGTGACATGGTAGGAATGTAGATTACTTTCAGTGTGCTTTTATGTTCAATTTCAAAGACAGAAGTTAGGTTCATAAACCCGTTGAAGTCTGCATCCATGTATTGCAACCGGAAGTCCTCTTTTAGTTGAAAGACTGTCTTGACTAAGGTGTGTAGTTCTTCCACAGTGGCTGGAATTCCAGAATCCAGGGACAGTTTTCTGGAGTCAGACTCATCGCCAAAGATGATCCGCAGTACAGCTGGGCCTGGCATTATGGAACACCTTTAATCTAAAGCAGAAACAAAGGAAAAAGGAGAACAAGAACAGTATATTTAGATTAAAATACAAAGTTTGAGGTAGTTTGCAGGGACTTTCCCAAGGAACTAGGGACTTTGAGTGGTGATTGGTTGAGTGCATGCAGCATATGCCTAATCTTTACTGTACTTTAGACCATGATGGACACAGACAAAGGCCTGGAGGAACCACATGTTCCTTAGGTGTAAATGCATCTTATTTGAGTTAAAAATTACACTTACCTTTACTGATGACAAATCTTTTCAAAGTAACCATGCGCAAACCTCCAACCAGGTACTCCACAAGGGGATATGGGTCTACCAAGTCACCAAGCTCAATTATGGCAACCTCTCTAGTGGGAGAGGGAGACAGCTCAAATCCACTAAAATGCTCCCTATACCAAGCACATAGATCTTTCACTAGAAAACACAACTTATTCTTCAGAATGCACAGTTGAATGATCTTATGAAATTTAGGCAGTCCGTCTACAGATCCGTGTACAACAAGCATTCCCTCGCTGTAATGGATACCACTGCAAGACACATTTTTTGCCATATGAACCTCAGTCAGATCTGGGTATCTCTGCTTCAGAGTAGACACTACTCCCTCGTTAAGAACATCAACAGGCAGGATTGAGACATCCGCAACCTCTAAGGATGACTTTTTGAGAGTGGATGAGTGTGTGTGATAGGCAAGCATGAACTGGTGTTTAGTAGCAAGTGAACGAGGTATATTCTTAAAGCAATTCGTGTGACGAGCAACCTGCTTGAAGAAGCTATGTTTAGCCTCAAATCTCATTGTCCACAGTGCAATAAGAGGTCCAAAACAACGAATCATTTGTGGATAATGCTCTAAATAGTGATGTTTTGGTAGGAGCTTGATTTGTGGAAAGAGTTCAAGATAGCGGTGTCTGTGATCATAGATTCTGGCCTCAAGATATGCAATGGTCTCATTTGTGTGAACAGGGGCCACAACCAACTCAACTATGTCCTTAAGATCTAGAATCACCTGCCATGCTGGCTCATCTTCTGGCAAGATTTGGCCAATCAAAAAGGGTAGCAATCTTAACAAGGCCCAATTTTCATGGGCATTACCCCCTATAGTGTTGTTAGTCTTGAACGCGCGTGGTATAGTATGGGGGCGATTGGTTTTGTCCCCCCATTTGTAAGGAAATGTCTGGATCAATACATTAAGGCCATCAAGAGTGAAATATTTTTTGGAGATCATTAAAGTAATACAGCGTGCAAGTTCAACAGGAACAACACCCTCAAAGAGATCGTGCACAATATCAGGAGGATAGCCAGTGCTAACATGAAAATGCGAAAGGTGCTCTGTTATAACACACGGTTTTTTGACACCACAGCAGATAGATGCATTCTCCTGAGCAGACTGAACATGAACATCGTGAATCTCTCTGTTTCTAAGTTGAAAAGCACCTGACTTGACATCCGTAGTCTGAAATTCAGACTTATCTCCAGTACAAAACCTGCATATAGACCCACCAGAAAAACTCTCAACAAAACCACCTATTCCATGGGCACCAAGATTGTCAGCTATTACACACTGGACACTACCTTTCACAAACTGACCCAGCTGAGAAATAAAGACACCGTTCTGTTCTAAAATGCTTAGGTCTTGCAAGAGCGGCTCTAACACTTTTCCATAGCCATAGGTCTTGACATCATCAGATTTGCATAAAACAGCTAAATAGATTGAGGCTAGTGTTGATTGGGAACCTGGAGGCAAATTACCCAAAACCCAATAGACGCCACAGAGTTTGTGCTTTTTACGAGATGTCCCAAGAGGGTTACAAATCTCAAAGTCATCAACATAAAGATTGACTGCTATTCTCAAACCGTCACCAGACAAGAAATTATTTTGTTTATAGTACTCACCATCTCTTACGGTTCTGTACTCTTGGAGATCTGCGTTTAAATGGTCTTGGTGTCTCTGAGTTTCAAGATGTTCAAGGACACCATTTTGAGAGAGCAACAGTTGCAAAGATTGTAAGATAGGAACGTACTGAAATGTCCTATTCCTCTGTGCATCTAGGATATACTCAACCGGCTCTAAAACACCAAAATGAGAGGTGTAGTACTGTGTACGTTTATATGCAGTAGCAAGAGGGCCATCCTTTGCAATAGCTACGCTTAACGGGTTAGATTTGCAGAGAACAGTGGAAAGTTCCTCAACAACAGACTCTTCAACTTCTAATTTATGACTTTGTAATACATCAGAAACAATAGATTTTGTGATTGGCAAAGATTCTGAACTTAATATGTAGTGAAGTTCAGAAAGGACCTCATCAACAACTTTCTTTGGAATGTGAACAATATTTTCTAACTTCAATAAAATGCAAGCTATTTTCTCTTCAACATTTGGCAGGTGTAATTCTGAAGCATCACAACTTAGTGTTTCATGTTCCTGATCTGTATCCACAGACTCTGTTAGCCTATCTGCAGAGCTGTCTGACTGATGCAACTGACGGCAGGTTACAACATTGGCTTTGAAGTCCTTCAATGAATGTTGGCCGTGTTTCCGATTTTTATGTGTGTTAAATGTACTGTAAACATTAGTTTTAAATGTGCATCCTAGAAACATACATGGAACCGTTTCATCATGCCTGAGATGTTGATTTATGTGTTTAAAATAATCTCTTTCTGTTGCTAGGTCTATGCATGAGCACACATGACACTGGAATGTAGATAATTCTACTTGCTCTGAAGTTTGCTGTTTACTATGACTCTTGTATGTGTGATTTAGTAGCTTGCTCCATGTATTAAATGTACATGGACAATCAGTGTACGGACATGGATAGCGATAACTGCCCCTAAAATGCCCATGAGATTGCCTGAAATGTTGCAACAACAAATACCTGCTTGATTGTTCTAAACCGCACTCTTTACACTGCCACATTCATGATCCTGAAAAAGATAAAAGATAATTGGCATACATTACAATGCGATACAGGGATGCATGAAACAGTAATACAAATCAGTTTGTGTCAGCATTGAACAAATACTTACTATCACTAGGAGGTTGCCTTTCCTTGGTAACGTTGATTAAACTGTAAAAGATAAGTATGTTAGTTGTAATACTAAAGTAGTAGAAAAACTCTTACATTTCCTTAAATGGGATACTGTAAGAATAGGTCACACTTTAACATAGTAGCGTCACTGTGTCCAATTCCGACCGCCGAAAGCTCCTATTGTCCAAACCCGACCAGGCAGTATCAGGTCTTTTTTCCAGAATTATCTTCCGCGATCACCAGCAAAGTGTACGTAGTATTATTTTATGCATATCAAACAATCTCTGTGTCAAATTTCATGAACATACATGGACGTTTACATGTCTAAATACTATAGGAAAGTTACTTTGATGAGAGAAAGCCGAAAGACCACTCGGGCGACGCATGGGCGACGATCAAAAATGTTTCAGTATTGTCATCGTACTGCTACTATGGGTTAGGATATGGGTTTATTTCAACGCTAGCATAGCACTACTTTGTCTATCCAACGGAAATGCACCATAATTTCTGACGATCTGTAGTAGAGGGGAGGAAGGGAGGGGGGCAGATAAACACATGGTGCCAGACATGGTAGGCTATCACACCATGTGTGTGGGTTAACGAGGAGCTGGATAACGAGGATCATTGTAAATCTTAGCCTATGTTTCCAGATTAATGTTGTATTTTCGTTAGTCTGTTTAGAATTTAAATAAATGTTCACATTTTTTAAGATTTGCACAAGTTGTCTTTTGCTAACCGTCCTGTTATCTTTGACCCCATTCAATGTTTAACGTCTCTAAATATATGATTGACTTTTGCTTCATATTTCATGACTTCCTAATAAGATATCTTATTTTGAAGGACATAAATACGTTCCCGGATATGTTGACAGCATTGATGGTCAGTTTGGTGACCCTGGATCAAGTTATTAACCCAGGAAAAACAGTAGCGACGAGTGTTGACTACGACGATTTAAGTGTGGTCGGGTTTGGACAAGGGTAGCGCACGGCTAACTTACCGGCGCCAGCGTCCTTTTGCCGGCTCTAGTAAAGGCAAAGCTAACTCTAAAATTAAAAGAATATTTAGCTCGAAAGGTAATAAGTTAAGGCATAACTTGACATAATTAAATCAGCTGAAAACGTGATACGATCATTTTAATAAATATTTGAAGTGGCATTTGAGCTAAAACCCGGTCGGGATTGGACACAGTGACGTTATACTTTACAAGTGAGAAATGGCAATGGTTGCGGTCACACCTGCTGCATGCAATTTTAGTGCACAAATCCACACCGAGCTTCAGAACTAAAATGTGCATTATATATTTGACCTAAGTGCCGGGCTAGCTAGCTTCAATTACGGTACAAGTTAATGTAATTTGGAGGACGAATCGACAGACCAAGCAAAAAATGTGCTTGAAATATTTTACCTCAAATATACTAGGCTAGCTAGGTAACTGCGACCACGATACATGTGCGTGCAGTGGACAAACAAACTAACTGAGCTTCCTAGCTAATAATGTGCTTGAAATATTTTGCTTCAATTAGTGTCGGGCTAGCTAGTTGCGAATACAGTACACGTGGATGTAATTCTGGAAAACGAGTTAACAGACCAAGCAAAAAATATGCTTGAAATATTTTACCTCAAATATACTAGGCTAGCTAGGTAACTGCGACCACGATACATGTGCGTGCAGTGGACAAACCAACTGAGCTTCCTAGCTAATAATATGCTTGAAATATTTTACTTCAAATAGTGTCGGGCTAGCTAGTTGCGAATACAGTACACGCGGATGTAATTTTGGAAAACGAGTTAACAGACCAAGCAAAAATGTGCTTGAAATATTTTACCTCAAGTAGGCCTATAGTAGGCTAGCTAGCAACGACGACGATACACATGCAGCTAGCCTGCTAACTCAGACTTGACAAAGTGAAAACGGTGCAAAATTCGCATGGCTTTATGGTTGTTGCACAAATGTAGGTCAGTATTATGAAATGCACATTAGGTAGTAGCGAAGTACATTATAAACGAATAAAAAACTAATACATACCAAAGAATGAACTTCCACCTGCAGTCAGTGTCTCTTGCCGTTAGGAAATGTGCTCGAAAAAGGCGGTGAGAGATGTGGGGTGGGAGAGTTGTCTCGCACATGCGCAAAGGGTGGTTTCTCAACTAAGCTCATTTATTTTGCGTTGATCTAACCTAGTTACATCTCTTAGGTGAAACTATTCATACATTTTAAGTTACAGCCAATAAATTAACATACATACACTTTTTAAATAGATGTATTTACATAAAATAAACTAAATTTAAATGTGTCAGATCTAAGAAGGGCTTGAATCATTTTTTTGAGTGTACTAAAGGTGAATGTTTGTTAAATTCATAGCGCTGTGACATCGCTGAATTGCCCACTGATCACAGAAAAGATTTCCCTTAATAATTAATATGAGTGATAGTCACCATATGTTCCAAGAGGAGGTGAATACATTTATTCCCATTATATTGTGAAGAGTTTAAGTAGCTTAACTGGGGCGGCCAAATAGATTGACTTATTAAATCATGTTTAATCAATTTATGTAATTATGGTTGCGGCTGGCCAACCTGAGAGGTCAGATCATGTCTCCTAACTCCATGTAAGAGGTAGCCTTCCTGACAGACACACAGGTAGCCTGATTGACACCCTGAAACAAAAACAGAACAGATACGAAATTCACAGATGCTAAAGGCCTGTTCAAAGCAGCAGAGTTATATTAACTGAAGAGGGGCAATCATGGGTACCTTTCATTTAATAGGCTTGCCATAGTAATTCGTTATACAGTCGGGAATAGTAAAGAGGTAATTGGCATGCTGAAGTTTAATTGTTCAATTAGCATTTCACATTGAGAGGAGGCCTTGCTGCCATTTCATATTGTTTAAAAATAATGTTGACCCCCACCACCACCACCACACATTAGTTGTAATGGTCTGGTCTGCAATTAGAGAGAGGTCCTTCTCAATAAGTTGTTACCAGTGCAGACAGACACTATTGAAAAGTATGCGCTTAACAGCCTGGAGCAGTTGTTTTCAGTGAATTGCAACCCCTCTCTACACTCAACCATGGAACCTTTCTTGTTTTCACTCACTCCCCTTAAAAATGACATCAATCATCTTGTTGAAGCCCCACAAAAACCTTTTAAAAAGTTTATGCTGGGTTGGGGTGTTCTGTATAACTCAAATTATCAGTATGTATGCTACTGAAATAAGAATTTATGAAAATAAAACGGTTGTCATCAAATGCCAATTACAGATTCAGAGACCTGTAGAACTAATCAGAATTCCTCATGGCCACAATGCTATTCACTTAATAAATATACAGTTCAGTCATACTACTTTCAACTCTCTTAATTGATCTGCCGGGTTCAGATAGGGACGAGGACTGGTATTTCATGTCTCTTTGTGGGACTCTCTTTCAGCTTCCTAAAGAGCCTGGTCAATGAAATTCTGTGTTCAGACAGGAATTACACTCCAATCTTGACAGCAGCCAGGAGACTAGGGTTAAATGAGACATACCAGCGGATTTATTCTTAGCCCAACATAATTCACACTGACCACATATTTCCGAGAGCTCATTCCACCTCTTGATAATGAGACCAATGCATTTGCACCTTTCTATGTTCATAAATGCAGTTTTTCTCAAGATAATAACATACAAGGTGTGTGGAGGATTCAGTAAGGAATTTAGCTGAGGTTATGAATAATGTTAATTCCTAATCAACTATCATACTCTTGTATCAATTAAGAGATTCTTGACATGTATGTGACAACTTTGTTAAGATTGATTTACCAAGATGTCTGGGTCTGGTGTTTTTCAGTACAAATAGTTTAGATTGTTAATGTAGCTATGCATTCCTATTGCTTGTTCGTCCAATTCAAACTTTGCATGTATGTTAAAAAAGCAGTAATTACTCATTACCATCCCTAGTCTCTTGCAGCTGTCAGGATAGGAAACACTGTGTAATACAGACATTTATCATCAGTAGCAGAATCAGTTTCTGAGGACCCGGGATGATGACCAATACAATTAATTTCATGATTGTGTTTTGGTGTACAAAGTTCTACTTGCCCCATTTATCCTTTTGAGATACTCATCAGTGTCATGAATTGAAACATATGTTGTTATTGCCCAATTTGATCTTTTGGCAAGAGAGGTGAAAGGTCCACCCTGTAGAAGCAGTAATCTCATAATTTCTCTATTTGTCTATTGACCAAACCATGTATCTGTCGAAATCTAAAAGAAAATACCTGAGCTGAATGAGAATTCAAAAACATTAAATGTTGTTGTTAAGCACTACTCCATAAAGCTGTGGGAAATCTTCTGTGATCTCATTTTGACCTGGTTTGAGGGGGGCTGTGGTTGGGAAAGCAATGGATCACCAGCAGGTGCAATGCTAAAGACAAATTATTCAACTAGGGTTAAATAAGTACCCTGAGTCAGAGTTTTTTGAAGCAGAAAAGACTGATTGAACTCAATACACCCTCTCCTTGTAGGAGTTATTTACATAAATAACTGACACATTTTTCCTGACGCTCTTTCAAACTAAAAACCTGGACAGGATGGAGGTCAGGTGTTCTTGTTACCTCTGGTTACACTAAACCCCCATGGAGCTTACATGACTCTTGAGCAGTTCAAACGGCTTGTTGTACATTCGGTCAGATTAAAGGGACATCGTTTGAGGCCAGATGGGAATGGGGGGAGGGGAGGTTGACATGAATGGAGGTCTTGTCAAAGATTCAGGAGAGAGGCAGGAACGGGGACCCCACCTTTTCTTCTCCAGGGGCCCTAAAGGGGGCTCACCAGGATTGCATGTCCTGTCCTCTGATGTATGTGAGCTACGGTGCCCTCTAAGGGTCCTCTGAAAGGAGGTTATGCCTTTATAGGGGCAATATGGTAAACTGGGGGGACCGTTTACACTGGTGGAAAATATACATTTTACCCCTCAATGAGCACCATTCATCCCCTTAAAGGAGGTCATGGAGCCCACAGTAGAAGACTGATTTGGTATTCATCATGGAATTTACCTCTGCTTATTTAGTGAGGTAACATGAACTAATGTTGGTAATACTTTTCCAAAGCTACTTTGCATAAATAGATACATATTCCATTAACATTAATTAATCTTAACAGAGCATGCTTATTAAGATCACAGAGGCAATGGCATTCTTCAAAACATTTTCATGAATGAGTTAAAAACTACAAAATGAAACTATTTCCAGCAGATACCTAATTCAGGTTTTCCTAACAGAGAAAGCCATTTCATGTCATCGTCGTCCCTCCCCCTTCCAAATTGCCCATATCATTTCTACACAGAGGAGCAATTGGTCTGCCATGGGCTCAGAGGACACCGGCCCCCTCCTGGGCCCATTACACTGACAGGACCGTTATTTGCCGTAAACAGAGTCACCGGCCAATGACTCTTACCACTGTCCAGACCTGCGGACAGGTTTTTTCAGTTATCATTTGATAAATATATTAATTATGAATCAGGTTGCAGCATAATCAGATGGTCAGACTTCCAGACAGGCCCTTTGGTGATAAGTCAGCTTTGTGGACGGCTCAGGTTTCAGAACTGTCATCCCTTGGGCTCAGACCTTATCAGCACCTCTTCCATTCACCGGGTAATTTCCTGTGTGTTGTAATTAAATGGAGGCTTTCAGATTGCAAGTGACTCTTTAAGAAGTGCGTCTTGGGTTTCAGGTGGGAGGGAGCAGAGGTTTGATGGACAGATGGACTTATCTGCCCTCTGCTGGAAAATGTTTTCATTGAACGTGTCCATACTTTTAAGCACCTAAAAGGCACAATGATGCGATCCACAATGAATGTGTTAGACAATCTTGCTATTTTCCTTAAGGCTGGTGTAGGCAAGTTTTGCTAACCTAGCTATTTTAGCTTCTATTCCAAACAATTTAAAGCATAATATCCCCCCCACCTCCCTTCAAAGCCACTCCCACAAAACACATTAACGCGCTGCCTGACTACATGCAGAACTGCCAGGAGACTAGTCTAGTTAGTCAACGAGAGAGAGCAGCAGAGTTTTTGTCTCTCACAAATGTTGCATTCACATGCAAGAACACACACAACATTATCATAATGAACATAAACATGGCTAATGTTAGTACTCACTACTTTCAAGCAAGCATGTTAGTATTGGGAAATTCTATAAAATAGTTTAGACCAAGACTGTAATCATAATATATATGCACTTTTGTATTGCTCTCTCTTGGAAGTCGCTTTGGATAAAAGCCTGGATAAATGTAATGTAAATTCGTCCCCCGTTGACTCCATTAATACGGCCTTGGTTTAAACCTATTGCTGGTGAGCTATCAACAGCTGGCTGCGGTAACGTTAGCTATGTATAGTAAGTTATCAGTCAAGTGCAGGGTCCATAGACTTAAATCAAAGAGTATAGAAGAACAAGAGGCGAAACTCTGATGCTTTTTTGGTAACAGCCACTAGATGGCGCTTAGGTAGCGTGGCCGCCATTTTGGGATAAAGATTCCAACTGGAGTTACTGGGACAACAGCATTAGCTTTCAGCTAATCATTTGCAGTGTCACTTGACGAGGGCCCCCTTTGTCGTCAAGTTTGAGGGGCCCCTAAACATTTAAATATATTAGTAAATTATAGTAAATGTAGTTTTATTAAGTTGACTTCTTGAAGAACGTACATTAATTGAAAGTGCACTTGAAAGTATTCCAAAGTAGCCTATACTTTGAGGTACTTTAGGAAGTATACTTCATAGGGTGACCAGACGTCCGGATGTTGTGTGTCCTCCTTTTCGCCCTTCTGTGCTCCTTTTTGTCCCTTCCTGCCCACCGTCGCAGTTTACCACTTGGGTAGGCTTTCAGATGCTAAAAAGAAAAACCTCCTTCAAACCTACATGGACTTCAGAACTCCACTTCGCCACTAAGAGCAGCAAAGATCAATATAAAAAAAAACTCCCTTAACCCAGCCGTCCTCCAGAACTAAAATCAAATCAAATCAAATCAAAATGTATTTGTATAGCCCTTTTTACACGCAAGCATGTCACAGAGGGCTTCACATACGCCCATAAAAACTGCCCCTCAACCAACCTAAACCCTCAAGGAAGACAAGGAAAAACTCCCAGAAAAACTCAATCCAAGAGAAAAAATGGAAGAAACCTCGGGAGGAGCAATTCAGTGAGGGATCCCCTCCTCCAGAAACGGTTGGTGAAAGAGAGGAGCAGAACACAGGCTAAACATAGTAATACACAGGGAAGTGCCAATGGGTTTAGAAACACCAAAATCCATTGTCCAGCTTGGTAGATGTAGGAAGGGATCGGGAAACTCGATGTTGCCCGTCACGGAGACTAGTTTCCGGTTGGTGAATAGGTCCAGCGTTGGCGGACCGATGACCAGGCAGGTGCTGACAGCTCAAAACCCCCCACACCACAGGGGATGTGTGGAGGGGGGACAGAGAGAGGAAAGCAGGGATTAGAGAATGCCAGGAGCAGCTAACAGTTACAATGATATTAGAATGAGATCCCCACCGGTCAAGTGTGGACTAATGCAGCGATTTAAACAAAGGTATTTGGTGCAGCCTTAGACACTAAGACACCGCCAGCCCCCCTCGGTTGGAACATAAAATCTGTTCCAGGGGAAAGAACTCTAAAATAAGTTATTTATAGAATAAGGGTGAGAATGCCCCGTCCCCCGTCGACACCACACCATAAGTTTACATTGAAAGTACATACACACACTTACCTTTAGCAGTCATAGATTTGACTAAACAAGAACGTTTTTAACCTGATTTTGAATGTCGAAACAGTATCAGCCTCCTTAATTGAGATAGGTAATTTGTTCCAGAGAAGAGGTGCTCTATATGAGAACGCCCTGCCTCCAACAGTTTTTTTATTTATTTTGGGAACCACCAGATAGCCGGCATCTTAAGATCTAAGTGTCCTTGTGGGGCGATAGGGTGCAAGGAGACCAGAGAGGTACGGCGGTGCTAATCCATGCAGAGATTTGTAGGTTAGTAATAGAACCTTGAAATCAGCTCTGGCTTGGATAGGAAGCCAGTTTAAAGAGACGAGAATAGGAGTTATGTGATCAAACTTTCTGGTTCTAGTCAATAGTCTAGCAGCAGCATTTTGTACCCGTTGTAAATTTTTTATGTAGGTATTTGGGAGGCCAGAGAACAACACATTGCAATAGTCCAATCGGGATGTAACAAATGCATGTATTAGTTTTTCAGCATCATCTTTTGAGAGAAATTTTTGTACTTTGGCAATGTTACGTAGATGGAAAAATGCAGTTCTAGTAATTTGCTTAATATGGTACTCAAACAAAAGGTCCGGGTCCATTGTGACTCCTACATTTTTTACCAGTTGGCTTTGAGAGACTTTGATGCCGTCTAAAGTTAGATTGGATACATTATTTCTGTATTTTTTAGGACCAAAAATTTGAACCTCTGTTTTATCCGAATTGAGAAGAAGGAAATTTGTTGCCATCCAAGCTCTCAACCCAGAAACACATGTTTCCATAGCAAATGGTAAATCCCCAGGCTTTAAAGACATATAAAGCTGAGTATCATCTGCATAACAGTGAAAGTTTAACTACAGACCGGTATCACTTCTACCCTTCTTTTCTAAAACAATTGAACGCACTGTATCCAACCAACTTTCAGACTTTCTCACTCAGAACAACCTGCTTGACCCCAACCAATCGGGCTTCAAGACTGGCCACTCCACTGAAACTGCCTTCCTGTCAGTCACCACTGCCCTCCAGTCTGCCAGAGCGGCCTCAAGGTCATCCGTCATCATTCTGCTGGACCTCTCTGCAGCATTTGATACGGTTAACCATTATATCCTGCTCGCCAGACTCTCTGAGATGGGCATCACTGGCACTGCACTTCAGTGGATCTCATCCTACCTGTCCGGAAGATCCTACCAGGTCTCCTGGGGAGGCAAAGTGTCTGGCCCCGCCAGCTCTCCACCGGTGTCCCACAGGGCTCCGTCCTTGGCCCCCTCCTCTTTTCCCTGTACTCAACCTCACTTGGACCAATCATCACCTCCCATGGCTTCTCCTACCATTGTTACGCTAAGGACACGCAGCTGTACCTGTCGTTCCCCCCGACTGATCCGGGAATCTCAGCTAGGATTGAGACCTGCCTCACAGACATCTCCGCCTGGATGACCAAGCACCACCTCCAGCTGAACCTCGCCAAAACCGAACTTTCTTATCATCCCGGCAAAACCGTCCATCTCCCACGATCTCTCAATCACCCTGGGATCTGCGACCCCTTCATCCTCTGCCAGGAACCTCGGGGTTACCATGGATCACGAGCTCTACCTCACAGCCAACATTGCCTCTGTCTCCCGGTCGTGTAGATTCACCCTCTACAACATCCGGAAGATCAGGAGATACCTGAGCATTCCACCCAGCTGCTGGTCCAAGCACTTGTCCTCTCCAGTTTGGACTACTGCAACTCGCTGCTCACCGGGCTCCCAGCATGCGCAACCCGCCCTCTCCAGAGGATTCAGAACGCAGCGGCCAGTCTGGTCTTCAACCTACCCAGACGCTCCCATGTTACCCCACTCCTCAACTCCCTTCACTGGCTACCCGTCACGGCCCGTATCAGATTCAAGACCCTGGTACTGACCTTCCGAGCAGTGAACGGGACTGCACCCGACTACATCAAGTCTCTCCTCCAGCCTTACACCCCAACCTGCCACATACAGTCTTTTTCTGACAACCGTCTGGTGGTCCCACCGCTCAAGACTGCCCGGTCCCAACACAAGCTCTTCTCCTGTCTGGCCCCTCAGTGGTGGAATCAACTCCCCACCTCCATCAGAGACACTGACTGTCTCCCCACCTTCAAGAAAAGGCTCAAGACACACTTGTTCCGGGAATACAACAGTACCTAGGAAAGACTTGCTGGACATGATGTTAGTTTCCTCCAGGATCACAATGACTCTTACTTTGAGACTTGCTGCTCTTGTTGGTTAGCTTTAACTTATTTAAAATTCTTATACTTGCTGTGAAATATTTTTACTGTTGCTTGCTTTTCTACAGGTAAACTCTTGCACTTTTTGCGCTACGCTACGGCACAAGCATAATGCTAGTTCTGCCGGGCACTCTTCCATAAAGGGGTGATTGATTGGGTTTTTGGGGTATTTCACACCGTTCCTTAAGGTCTCCAAATAGGGTATGTACATTGGTTGGGCTGAAAATGGCCCGGGTGCTGTTCTATGCCCCCTTTTTTCCCCAGCGTTTTTTCCCCGGGAAAAAAGATAGGTTTTCTCCTTTTATGGTATGCTCATGAATATATAGATGAGCTGCGTGCTGATTGGTTGGTTAACAACACGTGAAGCTGCGGAGCAGACGGCCAACAGCACTCACTGAAACAAGAAGGTGGAGACTTGAAATAAAAACGTACAAATAAATCTATAGTGTCTACACAACACTGTTTTCATCAGATTGACTAGATATCATTTGAAATTATTACATTAGTTTCCATTTCTGTTGTCAAAGCAAACAGGATCGCCTTAGGTGGGTAACGTTAGCATTACAGCTTAGCAAACAAACTATCATGATTCAACTCAGCTTCAGTTAGCTCTAGCTATCCTGCTGAAAAATAGATCTGGACAAACATGCATTTGTCCATCTTGAATTGTAGATTTACATGACAACACAGGTTATTTATTTAAATGAAACATAGTCAGGAACATGAAATAACGTTAGTCCCATTACCAATAAACTAGGCTAAATCATCACACATTCAACCTATGCTCTTGCGTTAGGAAGCTAAACTAGTTTACATGCCTACAGTCTAGGTGTTTTTACTATCTAGCTGTTCTTGCATTCCTTGCAAATCACCGTTAATAAAAAGCAGATGAGCTAGAGTCTAGTTAACATTGACTAGACGGGCATGGCTGATGTTTGTTTATACCGTAGCGTAGAAGATCTCTGTGCAGTTCGACTAGGGTGACCAGAGGTCAGGATTTCGGCCGGATAGTCCGGTTTTCCAGTTCTTTGTCCGGACCGCTATTGTGTGTCCTCCTTTTCGCCCTTTTGTCCTCCTTTTTGACCCTTTCTGCCCACCGTCGCAATTATCCACTCGCTTGGGCTTCAGTGCCAAAAAGACAGACCTAGGCTACTTCAAACCAAAGAGGTATTATAACTAGAGGGAGACAGAATTGTCTTCCAAGATGGCGTCTAAAGAATGTACAATACATTACAGCACAATACATTAACTGTCATCACCAGCTGCATCACGGGCACAGCACTTTCTATAATTCCAGACATCTGTGTGCCACCAATTCTATCAAGGGCTATCATTTTCTATAAGCTAGTTCAAGTTATCAATATTTGTGGCATCTTAACCACCAAATGCATCACGGGCACTGTGCACTAGTGGATATGGCAACAGGAACAACCTTACTGACCTTACTAAGCAAGTAATACCTGATCGTGTTGGGATTCCTGGGGAGGCTGGTCCATGGCCTGCTTTTGTACTCCCTGCTTCCACGGAGGAGGAAGAGTTAGCTAAGTTGATGTCATTTCTGAAGCATGAAGGGAAGACCATTACTGATGTGAAAGGTTTACTCAATCCTTCACCTCTTGACATGAACACTGCGCTGATCAATGCTATTAGTTCTCTGGTGGATAAATGTAACACTGGGCCTGCTGATACTAGTTACCGAAACCTTTGCATGTTTTCTGGTGTCAAACCTACCCCTTGCAGGGAAGAAGAGTATGATGCATGGGCAGAGCAGACGATGCATCTATTGGAGGAATGGCAATGTAGCGACAATGTGAAGAGGCAGAGAATAGGGGAAAGTCTTAAAGGTTCAGCAGCTGACATAGTGAGGTTCTTAAGAGCACAGAACTCTACTGCTTCTTCTTATGACTACATGCAAGCTTTAGAGACTGCTTTTGGAACTACTGAAAGTTCGTCTGACCTCTTTGTCAAATTCAGACAGACCTTTCAGTGTGAAGGTGAGAAACTGTCTGCCTACTTGCTCAGGTTAGATAAACTACTGCACTGCGTGTTCAGGAAGGGAGGTGTATGGCTGTCTGAGATGAACCAACTCCGTGTCGAGCATATTGTGAGAGGCGCCTTGCTGTTGTGTCCGAGTGGGGGCACGCATTTAAGAAACAAGAAGCGTTGAAGATACCCTTATTGTAACTTTCTTATTTATTAGTTTCTTGTTACTGGCTACCCTGGCTCATCAGGAGCGCAAAGTGGAGTGAAGGTCGCGTCAATTAACAGAGGGTGAAAGTGGGGAGCGCAGCCCCTTTATAGTTCCCCCATGACATAGAGGATCATGTGAGCTGTAGTAACAATGAATACACAACATTCCTCCCCGGAAAACTAACCTGTTTAACCACAGTGTTCTTCTTTACTTAATTACATTTTTCTTTTAAATGAACGATAACAGAAATCAATCACATCAGGAAAGACTAATTTCCTAGTTCTCAAACACTATAATTCGTTCCTACATAGAAAGTTAACCGTTCCGGTGCTCGCCGGACTCTCTGTGGTCTGGTGCTTGGTGGTTCATTCACACTTTCATTAATTCTGTCATCAGAAATCTCCTCTCCTTCCAGTTCAATACTGGGTACAATCTCATACTCTGTGTTGTCATACAAATGTTCAGCAATTTCAACATTTTCTGTATCTCTGCACCACTCAGAAGATTTAGTAGCAATCAACTGGTCTATGTGTTTCTTACATGTTTGTCCATCCACATTTACAAGGTAAGTTACAGGACCTAGTACTTGTTCAATTACCCCAGATTTCCATTTCTTTCCATCCCCTCCCCGGAAATTCTTAACCAGCACTGACTGATTTGGCTGTAAGGTTTTGGATTTTTCTTGCCCTTTCTTGTTTGTCTTGCATCTGCACAGAAAAGTTTGGTGTAACTTGTGACAACCTAGTCCTGACATTTCTCCTAAGAAACAGCTCAGAAGGAGTTTTTCCTGTGGTTGATGATGGCGTGTTCCTATAACTAAACAGGAAACTATCAATGCAATGTTGCAAGGTATGGCCATTACCCTTCTGCTTGTCTAGCGACTGTTTAAATGACTGCACCAGCCTTTCGGCCAATCCGTTAGAGGCTGGACTGTAAGGTGCGGACTTAATATGTTTAATCCCATTACCTTCCAAGAATGTTTCAAACTCTTTCGAAACTAGCTGTGGACCATTGTCTGAAACAACCACTTGGGGAAGGCCATAAGCTGCAAATAGACCCCTCATAGCTTCAACCGTAGCGGTAGCTGTGGTATTACTCATTAATTTGACCTCTGGCCAGCGTGAATAAGCATCATTGACCAGCAAGAACTGATGTTTTCCCTTTTCTGCAAAATCAATATGTATACGCTCCCATGGCTGCTCTGGCCATTTCCAAGGGTGCACTGGTGCCTTGTTAGGTGCATGTCTATTTTGTTGACAGGTCAGACAACTGTTCACCATTTCTTCAATTTCTGCATCTAGGCTGGGCCACCAAAAATGGCTCCTGGCTAATGCCTTTGTCCTAACAATGCCCAAGTGGTCTTCATGTAGTTCCTTTAACATCTGGCGTCTTAATGTGGTAGGTATTATTACTCTTAACCCCCATAGAACACAGTCTGCTTCTACACTAAGTTCCTCCAGTCTGTTTCAGTATTGTTTCAATTCATCATCAAACATATGTTTAGGCCAACCACTCTGTGTTAAATGTCTCACTCTGGTAAGTAACTTGTCTTTATATGTCTCTTTCATTATGTATTTGGCTGACACAGGAATTGACTCTAACCATGACACTCTGAATTCAGGGTTGCTTAGGTGCCTCTTTCTGTAATGGTAATCTTGATAACCCATCTGCATTGGCAAGTTCTAATGATGCTTTGTAGACTATGTCATACTGATAAGCTGCCAATAATAAAGCCCATCTCTGAAGACGTGCAGCAGCTAATGCTGGCACTCCTGTTGTTGGTCCAAGAATCTTAACAAGTGGCTTATGGTCGGTGACCAACAGAAATTTCCGTCCATATAAGTAATCTCTGAATTTCTGAACACCAAATATGATGCCTAAAGCCTCCTTCTCGATTTGTGAGTAATTGATCTCTGTTTTGCTCAAGGTACGTGAGGCATAAGCTACGGGCCTTTCACTACCATCGGGCATCTTGTGTGCTATCACTGCCCCTAATCCATATGCACTAGCATCACAGGCCAACACTATTTGTAATTCAGGATCAAAATGTGTCAGAACAACTGAAGATGGAGGACAACTGTGCTTTTGCCTTCTGAAAGGCTGCTTGACAACTAGTGGACCAGTCTGTAAGGCTGGGTGTCATACGTGCCCCCACCTCTCATATGCTAAAGTCTGGAGTTTCTGGAGGTCTCAACTTGATGGTCCTCACACCCCATTCAAGATGTGGTCTGATTGTTCTGGTTGTTCTTGTGTATAAAGGGAATTGTAATGCATTGTTCTTTGGATTCTTAATCTCCTGAGACCTTCTCCTCAGTTCTCCCTTGTCCTACTGTCCTACTCCTTGCTCACTCTTGCTTTCTCTCTGATTTACAATGATCACGGTAGAGTAGGTAAGATTTAAAGCCTTCATTTGTAACATGTTTGCCTTGTAATTGATTTCATTCATTTGCAATGTTAATAAATGCGTATTCCTTTTGACCTTACTTTATGACCATTCTTGCTCTGATTTAACCCATAGTCAAATAACTATCATTTATATTTGTATTGGCATTATTTGGTTCATGCTAATACACTTCAGTTTCCCATCTTCCTTTAAACCAGTGGTTCTCAAACTTTTTCTGTCATGCCCCACTTATGAGCGAGAATATTTGTCATGCCCCACCCGCTCCCCTGCCCCAACAAAATTATGACAAAATAGGCCATGTTTAACTTGTGTATTTTAAATAACATACACATTAACTTCACATCACTTTCAGGAATTTCTGATAAGCAATTAAAACTACTTTTTATGTAATGTGTCACTACTTTGCTACATGTCTGTGAGCTTCTTACAAAAAATTGTGCAATACCTTTGCCAAGTTTAACTTGTGTACTTAAATAACATGTACATGAACAATAACTTCACATCACTTTCAGGAATTTCTGATAAGCAATTCAAACTTTTTGTGACATTCTTCACTACATCCCTCCATCAGTCCGTACTATTTTTAAAATAGAGAAAAAATAAATAAAATTATAATCACTTTGTTTCCAAGATGATAAAGTTCAACCAAAAATAACACATGCAGAAACTTGGCTAGAAATATGGGCAAGTCACTATGTAAGAACTGAAATCTTGTCAACTGTATCAGTGGCTGCAATGAGACTGTTTTACACTGCACAACTTTTCAAAACGGGGTTGTAAGCTTGATAATGCCACTCTTAAATCATTTTCAATATTGAGCCTAGATCTGTACTTTGATTTAAGTGAGGCCACAGCAGAAAATCCCATCTCACAGAGATAGGATGTGGCAAAGGGAAGCAGAATCCTCACAGCCCTCTGCCCTATGAGTGGATGCTCCCTCTCCACGCCAATCCAGAATTCACTCAGTGTCTTTGCTGTAAACCTCAGCCTCAGGCTGGAGTCAGATGTCATCTCAATGAACTGGTCCTCTTCAGTAGAGCTGAAATCAGCAGGTGGTGATGCATTGAACGGATCTCTCACCCAGTCGTACTGAGCACTGTTGTTTGGGAAGTACTTTTGAAAGAATCCTCTTAGGGAAGAGATGTGCTCCCTCAGACATGGAATCACTGTGGTGGCTCCAGTATCACTGGTGTCAGCAAACTCACTCAGATTTTCAAAGGAATCAGTATTTCCCTGATCAAGTCGCCTGCCCCACATCTCAAGCTTTCGGGTGAATGCACTGATCTTGTCAGCCAGGTGTGGAAGGTGCTTGTCTCTGCCTTGAAGCTGAAGATTTAATTCATTCAGCTTTCCAAATACATCGCTGAGGTAGGCCAGTTTCATCAGAAATAGTCCATCGCTGAACTTGCTTGAAAGTTCATGCATCCTCTCCTCCATCAAAAACACACGAATTTCCTCTCTGAGCTCAAAGACTCGCGACAACACTTTACCTCTCGAGAGCCACCGCGCTTCGCTGTGAAACAGCACTGCTGAATGTTGAGCGCCCATCTCCTCACAAAGTGCAGAGAACAGCCGTGCTTTCAGTGGTCTTGTTTTTATGAAATTGACCACGGTAACAACATCAGCCAAAACCTCGTTTAGTTCAGGACTAAGCTGCTTTGACGCTAGAGCTTCTCTGTGTATAACATAGTGGGTCCATTGCGCATTTGGCGAGACCTGCTTGATCAGTGCCTGCAATCCCCTCCTTTTCCCTGCCATGGTCTGTGCTCCATCCGTGCAAACACCTTCACAGTTTCCCCACTTCAGTCCATGTTCTGTCATGTAACAGTCAAGAAGCTTAAAGAGCTCTTCAGCTGTGGCCCTACTTTGAACATACTTGCAAAACAGCAAATCTTCACAGAGTGATTCTGATGTGACAAAGCGAACATAAGCCATTAATAAGCAGTCTTTATTGCTATCAGTAGCCTCGTCCACTTGTAGGGCGAAACGTTTGTCTTTCATTTTTTCGATGAGTTGTTCTTCGAGGTCATTTGAAATGTCGCATATACGTCTTGCAACTGTGTCATTGGACAGGGGAATAACCTTCAGCTTTGAGGCGCTGGTCTCATCAAGCATCGTTGACACCATATCTAAAGCTGCAGGGAGTATGAGATCCTCTGCTATCGTGTGTGGTTTTTTGCACTGGGCAATTCTATATGCGACTTTGAATGATGCCATGGTTGCTTTGCAGTTCACCGATGTAGCTTTGACAAAGCTTTGTTCCTGCTGACGATATTTCTCAAGTTTTCTCTTTAAACTCGAGGGGCTTATTGATATGACTTGGGTGTAACGTTTCTAAGTGTCTTGTCAATTTGTTTGGTCTCATACTGTCCGCCGCCAGAGTTTTCAGAAACAAAATACATACGGGTCTCTCCTCATCTCCTACCGCATTCACAGTGAATCCAAGAGCAAGATAGGCTTCATCATACTTTCTCCTCAACTTGGATTTTGAACCCTGTGCCTTGTTTGTCTCGGAATCATCGCTGGTTTTCCTTTTCGTCAAATACCTCTCCATTTCATCCACGTTGTTGACAGGTAACTATAGCAACGGTGAAAGAATGATTTGTTAACTGTTCCGCTGTTAAAGAGATTCCGACGTAAAAACATTAGTTCCGCTACATTAGTTCCGCATCACGGCAGGTTCACACCGGTCCCGCGCCCCACCTGTTATGCCTCCACGCCCCACCGGTGGGGCGCGCCCCACAGTTTGAGAATCACTGCTTTAAACCATAGGGGAATTCGTTTTGGTTCTTTCGACCATTTTTTAACCCCCTACAAGTTCCATGGGCTATCCTTCTGGAGCAACACTGTCATTGGTTTTATGAGGGTGGACAGGTTCTCAATGAATTTCCCATAGTATGTCAATAACGCTAAGAAAGCACGAAGTTCAGTGACATTCTTTGCAACTGGAGCATTGCCTATTGCTTCCACTTTCTCTTGGATAGGGTGTAACCCTTCTCTGTCAATGTTGTGCCCCAAGTATGTTACACTCGATTGGCAGAAGCTGCATTTGTCACGGTTTACCCTAATACCTCTCTCTTGCAAACGCTTTAACCTGATCCTTACGGCTGTTCCGCCCGCGGAACAGAAACGCTGCCACTCCTCCCTCAGTTATAACGCACTCAATTCTAACTAATATATTTTTAAGACGGCTACACAAATGACACATCATTGGAAAGCTAGGATTCTTTAGCTTCCATTGAAATAAACCTTTTTAAGATCAAGTCGCAACAGCAAGTACATGTAACGTCTTTGTCCGGTCACGAATATAAATTCACCGCCGAACGAAAAAAGTTTTACTCACACTCAACGGTTCATATATGGTCCAGGTATGCAAACAATTCCATCAAAGGTTGGTAATTTGGGCTGGTTACATTCCCAAAGGTCCAAAGTATCTAACCATCTAAAAAGTGTGTCCAAAATACATTCATATATAGCTATAATCCTTTGTTTCATTATGCTAGTTAGCGACGAAAGAATTACCTTATTCTCAACAAAGTAGTATTTTCTCCGCTTGCCAATATAGTATTCTCGAAAACAAGACATCAAAATGTCCGTTGAACCCTCCCGTTTCGATTGACCCAATAAGAGCTTCCATGCCCTGTTGACAGCCCTCTACAGCAAACTAGGTCTGTGCGTCCCGCACGCTTGTTCTACACGAATATCTAACACGTGGCTTTGAATGGCTCTGAAATGAGCTTGTTAGCCTTGCAGCTAAGGAAATGCTGCAAACACTAATACCAAACCTGCCAAGTTTTGCCTTCAAAATAAAAGTCTATTGCGCAATCTGGTTGACAGAATCAGTGTTCTTTGTGCGCCAATCCTGGGAATCAGATAAAGCACACAATGTGTTCATAATTCAGTTTTTGTGTTTCAGTAATACTAATGAGGGATTTAGCTATTATATATGATAGTTCTAAGTACCACCTTTCATTAGAGATAACAATTATGAAAAAGAATACCTTTTTATTTGACCTTGGTTCAAAGGGTCATTTTGGAGTCTCCAAAAGGCCCTTACAGAAAACGCATGGATGTACTCTTATAAAAACATGTGTAAAATATGAATGTATTGTGGTATTATGTTTGACTTTTGATTTGAATTGGGTAAGGCTTCAACCTGTGGTCCAATGCTGTGTTCCAGCTAATACCTACCACCTCTAGGCCTCTTTAGACCTCTGTTTTCAAAACAAAAACTCGATGACCTCATTGTGTTTGGAGCGACACTTGAAGAGCATAAGGAAAGGCTGTTAAAGGTGCTTGACCGTCTCAAGGGCGAGGGTCTTAAGCTGTCTCTGGATAAATGCCAGTTTTTTCAACCATCAGTGACATATGTGGGACATATCATATCTCAAGATGGAGTGTCCACGGATCCAAAGAAGACTGAAGCTGTAACTGCATGGCCCAGACCAAATACCATGACTGCTTTGCGATATTTTCTGGGGTTCTGTGGATACTATAGACGTTTTGTGAAGGACTATTCCAAAGTGGCCTACCCGTTGAACAAACTGTTCGGATACCCACCAGGGGCCAAGAACTCAAAGAGGAAACCAGGTAATACCTACTTGAATCCGTCAGAACCTTTCGGATATAGGTGGGATGACGAATGTGAAGGCATTCAAGGAGCTGAAGAAGAGGCTCACTCAAGCTCCTGTGCTGGCTTTTGCAAACCCACAGCTGCCTTATGTACTACATGTAGATGCTAGCGGAGAGGGGCTGGGTGGCGTGTTATATCAAGATCAGGGTGATGGGCTAAGACCAGTTGCTTTCATTAGTCGAAGCCTTAAGCCCAATTTATACTTAGGTCGCCGACACTTTTGAAAAGGTCGCCGACAGAAATGACATCACGGTCGACACTTTTAACCGTCGCTTGGAAGTGTCGCCTACAAGGAGAAATTTCTACTGGCGCTGATGTCGTCACATAGTGTCGCGCAAGTGTGATTGGCTAGATAGACCTCACGCGTTGTCGTTAGGTGCGTTCGACATGACCTCGCTTCATGCAGCGCTGCAGCTGGCTGCAGGCGGCTGACTTGAAACAGTGAATTCTGGTTAGACTTTTTGTCCGACTTGAGACGGCGCCGAGGCTAGGTCACTGTGACGTAGCCATCAAAGTACCGTGAGATCGATTCGAGAACTGCCGGCTGTGTAGCCGAGCGCATTTTCTCAAGAGCAACTGCACGGCTTCAAATGACGACACAGCTATTTCATGATTGGCCAGACTCACACACGACAACTTTGACGCTTGTTTTGTAATTATTCTGACACCTTCAGTTTCGCCAATGCTCAAATCCGGACCAAACAATTTGATTGAGTAAAACATTTGTTGAAGAAAGGGTTTTGGGCCACCTCTTCTACTAACGGAAAGACTAAGTTTAATTATAAATAAAGTAACGTAAGCAAACAGCGTTTGATCGGCCATGACTGACATCAACGCAGCAAACCACGAGAAGCTGGAATGTCCAACTTCACAGAGCCGTTTTCAACTCCTCCCCGACTGCAAGCGGCTACTCTCGCCGGTCGTTTCATGCAACCGCAGTCCATGTCAAACGCACCTATTGTTTGAATTTTCAGCTAGCGCTCAACAGCTGTTTTCTAACAGCTGATTTCCAACAGCATAAACGCATATAAAAAACAGATGTTTTGATGGAGGAAAGATTGGCGGAGCAAGCGAGAAAATATCCTCACCTCTATAATGCCTCTCTGCCGTTTTATAAAACAATTCAGTTTACATCGTCCGCCTATGTCAGAACGTCCAGTGTCACGCGAACATTGAGCACAGGCGACGGTTTGCCGAAGTATAAATGCAGCAGCCTGAGCGACACTTTTTTGTTTTCGTCGGCGACCTTTTCAAAAGTGTCTGCGACATAAGTATAAATTGGCCTTTACTCTATCTGAGCGACTTTACCCTGCCCATAAACTGGAGTTTTTGGCGTTAAAATGGGCTGTAGTGGATAAATTGCATGACTACCTCTATGGAACAGAGTTTGAAGTGAGAACAGACAACAACCCGTTAACTTACGTGTTGACGTCCGCAAAGCTAAATGCAACCGGTCACCGCTGGCTTGCGGCATTGTCCACCTACAACTTCAGTCTCAAGTATATATCAGGGGTTGTTACGACCCCTCTGGCCTAACACCGAGGGAATGGTGGTGCGGATCAAAAACAGCGCAGCGGTTTCGGAAAAGTGAATTTATTGCGTCACAGGGGAGAAACAATGGACGAACGGTGCCAAAGAAAACCAGAAAAGTGCCCCGTCTAAAAAACCATAATTGTCCCTAACCAAACATACATGGGGTGGCATCCGTTCCTTACCTAGTGTGGTACAACAGGAGGTTTACTGCGTGATGCTGTGTAAGCCCATGGGCAGCTTGCCTAGTCCAGAGCCCCCCCCCTCGTGCGAGTAACAATGAAAAACAAAAACACGATACAGTGTATCGGAACAGAACGAAAAATATAACAAGTTTTGGCGCTACGGTAACACTACACAAAACAACACACAACAAAGGTCTCACAGACCGTATATCTCTCTCACAGACCGTATCTCTACAACAAACAATTCTCAACACCGAGAGAACAAAGGCCACTCTCGAACAGTGAACCGCGCCGGTCTTTTATCGGCTGCTGGACCGCTGATTGGAGGCGGGCCGATATGGGAGCTGGCCGCCGGTCATGACGACCTCCACCGACGCACCGGACAGACACACCCTGCAAACAGCTGATTTGGGGAAAACAACAAGGAGAACAGAACGAAACAGAAATACAAACATTCCCCCACAAACGAAAACCGAACACAATGAAATTAAGGACGCGGATCCGTAACAGGGGTCCAAAACATTGATGCAGATGCTCTTTCTCGTCGACCGCAGCCCACATCGGATCAAAAACAGGATTGGAAGGACATCTCCACAGCAGGTGTGAGAGCCATGTGTCAGATGTCTGGGGTGACTTACCAGAGAAATCCATGTCTTGGTAGGGCAATTTACCATTTGGGGCCCCTGAATACATGCTATCCCGCAAGCTTATTGTAATTTGTCTACATTAAGTACCAAGGGGATGCCCATTTTGAGTTTGACTGAGCTGTCAAGTGATCAACAAGAAGATTCTGCTATTGGAGGGGTCTGGTCAGCTCTCAGTCATGGGGATGTAACCCAAGTCGATAAGACAAAGCACAAAACCTGTCCTCTGATATTGAGACAGTGGGATCGGTTAAGGATGAGACAAGGAGTCATGTATCGAATCACGAGTCCGCCTGGAAAATCTTGCCGCTCTCAACTCGTGTTGCCAGAGAAGCACAGGAAGATGGGAATCCCTGCATGATGATTCAGGTAGTTTGGGCTTTGACAAGACCTATGGCTTACTCAAAGATCGATTCTACTGGCCAAAGATGAAATCGGATGTTGAAGAGTACTGCAAGTCCTGTGTACGGTGCATAAAGAGGAAGACTCTACCCAAGAAAGTTGCTCCGCTGATGCATTTGCAAAGTGATGGACCATTGGACCTTGTATGTATGGATTGTCCATTGAACCAGATTCGAGGAATACAGAGAATGTTTAGGGGCCGGTTGCACAAAGCGCCTTAAGTTAAGATTTTCCTTAAAGTCAGAGTTAAGGTTTCCTTAAAATGTAATCGGTTGCACAAAGCACCCTTAAGTAGTATTTTCCTTAAGGTTTCCTTAAATGTTCCCTTAAGTATTTAAGGTTTTCTCCTTAACTTCGTCTTATACTTAAGGAATCCCTTAAAGTTCGTTAAAGCGTTGCACGAAAGACCTTAGCAACCAAACTAAGGAAGACTTAAAGTACCTCTAGTTAATTTTTAATCCGCAACATGGCCGAGTTTATGGAGATAAACGAACGTAGGCCTATCCCAAGAAGAGTGTTCCGCGACCGCGAAAACCCAATGGATACACTTAATGATGAGCAATTGATCTTAAATTATAGATTTGACCGGCAGTCAATTTACGAATTGTCCGACCGTTTACAGTTGGGTCACTCAACTTTCCGCAGCTGTGCTCTTCCATCCGTATTGCAGCTCTTAATTGCGCTACGGTTCTATGCAACGGGATCGCTTCAGAGGTATTTCATGTACACAAGTCAACGGTGTCCCGCGTCATACACAGAGTTTCTAACGGTCTTACCCGTCTGCTGAACACCGTAGTTAAGTTCCCGTCTCAACAAAATGAGGATGAGATAGCGGCGCACTTCTATCATGTTGCCGGTTTCCCGAGAGTATGCGGCGTGATAGAGGGGCCCACATAAGGATTCAAGCGCCTGTTAGAAAAAATGTACATTCGACACGAGAGTCGTCTCGTTCATGAGGTGCTGAGTGTGCTTGGGGTTGAGAAGTCAAGAACTACACCCTATCATCCTCAGGGGGATCCCCAGCCTGAGAGATTTAATAGGACCTTATTAAATATGCTTGGGACTTTGGAGCCAAACTAGAAGAGGAAGTGGAGTCAACACATTGGACACCTTGTCCATGCCTACAACTGCACTTCAAATGAAGCCACTGGGTTTTCGCCTTATTATCTTATGTTTGGACGTGAGGCAAGAATGCCTGTGGATCTATGTTTTGGGACGTCCAGTGATGGCACACAACACAAGACATATGTGAAGTATGTCACTGATATGAAAAAGGAGTTGAAGGCTGCGTAGGAACTCGCAGAATCTGTTGCTGTCAAGCAGAATGAAGGCAATAAGCGAAGATATGATCGGAATGTCCGGTTCTCCCAGTTGTTGCCTGGAGACAGAGTCTTGATACGGAACTTGGGATTACAAGGGAAGCATAAACTGGCGGATCGCTGGGCTGCAAAACCCTATGTAGTAGAGAGTCAGATGCCGAATTTACCTGTGTTTCGGTTGAGGCCGGAAGATGGAAGCGGACCCATCAAAATTCTACATAGGAACCACCTTCTGCCCTTAGGACAGACAGTTTGCCTGGATCCGGTGCTCAATACTGACTCTACACCCAGTAGGAGAGCCCTTCGGAGGAGGAGAAGGAAAGTTAACAAGGATGAGTCAGACAAGGACACGATGTCAGAGGAAACACAAGACAAGGACTCCAAGACGGGAGATGAGACTCCAGATGATTGCAGTGATAAAGAATGTTCAGACAATAAGGATCATGGGATATGGTATGACCTACCTATGAGAACTCTTGGAGATAGAGTGGATGAAGAGATGTCCGAACCTTTTAGTCTGGATCTGGACCTTGCCTGGTCTACCATGATTGGACGACCAGACCTGATACCAGACGTAGGGGATGGGACCAGCAGAGGAAAGGAACCAGAGTCTATTGAGACTACAGGAGAAATGGAGATACTGGAGACAAGTGAGGTACCAGGTGATGCTCGACTCAATGAAGCGTTGGACACAAAGAGTCCCTTACAGGTGGATGTGGACACTAACATTGAATTCAAACAACCTCAGAGAGTTAGTAGAGCTCCGTTACGGTTAACATATGACATTCCAGGGCATCCAAGTGACATGGTAGTTCCAACAGTGAGATATGTCTCTTGCTTGTATAAGTGGATTGGTATCCCTGTGATCATATAATGTTTACCTGGAGCCTGGTTGAATGGCCTGTCAGTTGTGTTTTGGTTTTGTGGTTTATATTGGGTTGAGTTATAAGTACCAAGTCATGGGGGCATGCCTTATGTTGGTGAGGGGAGAATGTAATAACCTGATCTTAATCAGTTATTTGATTTTCATCACTTGTATTTTTCTTACATTTAAAATATGTGTTAGTTTGTAAATGTAACTCGATGTTTAAGATTTCCAGTCCTATATATTGTTGAGTTCAGAGAACGACCCGGAAGAGAAGAGCAGGGAAGGACTTTTGGTTGGTTGCCAAGGAGAGAGAACGACGTTGTAGGTTGGCTAGGTAAACGGCCCTGCTGACTGTGTCGGAGTATCGGTGGCATCTTTTCAGTGGACGGGAGTTGGCGACACCGGACTTTCTACGGAAAAAAGGAGCGGGTTGGTATACTCTTCTGTGGAGACGTGGATTGACTTTGCACAGTTGAGGAGATACAAATTCATCTTTCTTTTACGAGCTCCAAGGTTCGCGCGCCACCAAAGCAAGCTTGCTAGCACCGAACTTAACCTAAAGATTTAAGAAAGAAACCCCGGGGTGGTTTATTGTTTTTCATATTGTTGTTGTTGCTTCGCTACCTATGTATGGCAATATATTTAAATCAATACATGGTTAAACAGAGATACTATGTTTGTCCTGATTTGATCACCACGTTATATGTCGTTTAATCCATGTTCATTTTCTTCTCTAGCTCTCCGTTATTAATCAAAGAGAATTACAGGTTACCCTAGACCGTTATTGTATTCGAATGTTCCCCATTATTGTACCAAATGTGATTAATCGAAATATTGTATTATACTGATTATACTGCATATCACAAGCCTATAGTGGGAGGGTTACATATGCCATAATCAAAATCTGCTGCCCCGGTCAGAATGCTGGAGAGCTAATTTCATCACTGTTCCGCAAAGAGTGTAAGTGTTGTGAAAAGATCCAATTCTAAAACATCTAAAAGGATTAAACTCCTGTTTGTGCAACATGGTATGGTTTATAGTGTTTTGATGTTAAAGTACATTTCTTCTGTTGAATTAAGAGGGGAGAGAACGTGCTTGATAGGCCTTCCGTGTGTATTGTCGAGTAACAGTGGAATGTCATCGTAAGTGATTTACTTTTATTAGAAATGTTGTTCATTTAAAAGGGTTAATGTTCATGTAGCCTAACTTTTATGTTTGTTCATTACGGTGAATGTTTAAATGACAATGTGAATATTGCTCAGGATGTATTAATCAGAACAGGACTGTGTTAATTGTGAATAGAGATTTATCATTTATATTTGTGATTGAATTGAAGCAGCCGTGTTGTATGCTGGATATAAATGTTATATGTGTGTATGTTTCCTGTAGTAAAACAGGCTGCTTCCGTTGTCTATACTGCCATAGAAACTCATTTGTTGCATGTATACAGCCATTCTCCGTAGACCCAAGATACGGCACAATTAATGCTGCACAATTACAAGTGCAGTCTGGAATAAAACAACCCACACTAAATAATTTGAACCTGTGCCCCGTCGTTATTATTCATTCACATTACCGGGCCACATACATATTACTATCTATAGGCTATATAATATAGTAAGTATAATATCACTGCACACAGGTAAACTATGGCGCAGTGATATGCATGATGTGTCTCTGTTGTGTAATGTTGGCTCTGCCTGGGGCTTTCTTTTTGTTATCTCAATGAAGTCAGTGTGAGCCACTCTGGGTGTTTTAACTGGCGTCACTGTGAGTTGCTTCAGATGAATGTGAGGTGTTTCCGCAGATGAACATGGAAGTACTGTATGCATTCAATTACATTTTTGTGAAAGTGAATGTGTTTCTACACAGTATGTGTGTGTGTAAGAGAAAGGGGGTGAAAAAGAGAAAGGAAGTGAAATAGAGAAAGGGAGAAATAAAGAGAGCAAAAGAGGGGGCAAGGAGAGATGAGCAGGCAGTGCAGTGTTGATGTGATGGACTGTGACATGGAGGGCAGAGCTTCATCTCTGTGTCTTAGCATGCCTGGGCACGGTACAGTGAGGCACTGTTTTACCTCATCCCATTGCTAATGTGCAAATTACAGCTATGTCCAAACAGGTCTGGCCATCCAACAACTCCGAGTCAGGAAATAAGGCCACTTCTAAAGTGAAGTTAAAGCAGAGTAAAATATTTTCCCATTTTTCATCCTTAGCACTAATTATAAATACAACATGTCAAGTTGGACTGTGACAAGTGTTTAAGGGAGTTCCAAAGCTTGCCCCTGCTCTCAGTTTATAAATCTATGGCAGGCTTCCCCCCTGATAGCAGATGGGTTGAGAGAGTTTGCGCTCCCTCTGCTCTGCAGCTGGAAAGAGAAACGTTTTCTCAGATTACACAGCCACCCCATTTGTCCTGGACAGAGTGGGAGGAGAGGAAGATGAAAGAAGACCCTGTAAAAGTAAAGTGTCAATGTGCATGTGTGTCTGGGAGTTTTTGATCTTACTGCCCAACATCTCAAAGAACTCTATAGTCCTCTTGTTTTTTTAGCTCTTATAACCTCAAAGGTTAGGCAAAATATCTGAGAATTCCCCTGAGGACTTTGTAAAGATTCAGTCACCTGCCAACATCTAAGGAGGGAATTCTCTTTCTCTCTGGTTCTTACTATTGTCTTTAGCTTTCTTTTTCTCTTCTCTTTCCGTTTCACAATTTCCTCTCCCCAGCCTCGCCTGCTTTGTTCTCGGGCACAGAGAAACTTCCATGGAACCCTTGACTCTGCTTTTGTCCAACACTTGGAGCACCCTGAAAACTCCCCATGCTGCGCTGGAGTAGGAAAGAAAAGACATTGATGGGACGCAACCTGACAGCAGCAGCCTCCTCTGGAGACAGACAGACCTCTGAATTCTGACCACCCTGTCTTCCCCACCCTGCAAGGCCATGAGTGGATCGCACCTCAACCTCTTTGCCCTGGCTCTGCTGGGAGGATTCCTGGCAGGGTATCTGGAGCTCTGCCATGGCCAAGTGGCTGAGGACGAGGATTACTACATGCAGGAGCTCCTAAGCAGAGAGCACTATCACCAGGCCCCAGGGGCCGAGGAGAAAGCCCAAACCACAGCCAAGAAAGGGGCCAAGGGCAAGGCACCGAGCAGCCGGCAGACGGACAAGGCCACCCCGGAGGCTAAGACTGGTACGGTCAACCCCTCCCTCTTTTATAGTTCCCAACAAGAGTGGCTGGTTATTTTCTCGAAACTTGTTTATAGTTTTACTACTGTAAAGACCATTTAAAGCACTGTTGATAAACATTCACATTGCTTAAAAAAAACAAGCCCAAGTGGAAGTATAATGGTTTTTTATGATTCTAAATGGTTTGTGAATGTGGTGCTGTAGGTCAGTTACAGTGGGTCCCTTACAGTGAATTGCTTCAGTGAAAATACTAGAGTGTTCTTGATTAATGTTACAAATAAAATGTACACACACATCAACATTTGTATAGCAAGACAGAACTGAAAGATTGGTTTCATGACTTAACAAATCAAGGTTTTAATAGCAATGTAAGTAAACTGCCCAAAACGTGATAAAAAAATATTTTAAATGGCCTGATAATCATGGTTGTTGTTGCACTAAAGTCAAAATAAGTCACAAAGACCGATCAGTCAGTGATTGATATCGTCTTTGTCCAAAAATGTATAATGTTTCAGAAATCAAAAGCTCAACTTTTTCTCTGAGGCTAATTATGGTATTGTGGTAAAATGCACCAGATACTCATCTGTCACAAGTCACTAGCTAACCATTTGATGGCTCTCTAATGGAAAACTTGAGGCACAATATCCTGGTGTCTGGGAAATGCAGCTGAATTCAATTCAGATGTTGCTGTGATGGATGAGCAAATAAAGGGAACAACACCCATCTCCCCATGCAGTCCTTTACTTTGTCCACACACATTAGTGGCAGGTCTCTGTGTGGCTCGAAGGCCAGGAGGCCACCACCCCGAGAAACAGCATTAAACACCACCAGCCCTGGGGAGGTCAGGATCACAGTAGGAGCCCGGATGTGCAGTGTGCACATGTGAGATCGCCACGTCTTCAGGGCGCAGCCAGTAGAATACACAAACCTGCATCCTTTCATACAATTGAGTTTCTTATATACTATTATTATAATAAGACCAATACGCTGTTCTTATTGGTCCAGAGAAGTTCTAAGAAGTCCGCAAAACCGTTTGCAGACTTCTGAAAGTTTGCAGAGGTCTGCTTCGATTTGTTAAAAGGTTTTAACAAATCTCTGCCTACAAAGGCGTTTGCAGACCTGTCAAAGTCAATATTTGCAGTTTATCGTATGGGTGAAAGCCTTGTCCACAGTACGTGTACTAGGCCATAGCACTTAAAATAGGTTTGTCCTCTTTTGTTGGTCTGAATGAATGTAGGGCAGAGGAGCCAGTAACATGCACGTAGTTGGGGTGTGGGTTGTTCCAGTGGTGGGCTGGTGGCAGCTAATTGGGAACAGCTGTGTCGACATTGACCTCATGGTTCAGGCATGCGGCACATGCGGCAGCAGCCGTCAGGACTACCTGGAACAGGTGGGGCAGGACAAAGAATATGAATGCTGGAGAATATAAGGGTCATTCTTGAATGTACTCGTGGCTGTACGGTTCATGGCTCTACTGGTTGGATTCTCATTGGTTTATGCAATGACTAATGAGTCTGTAAGTTATTCATAGCAATTATTTTGAATATGCAACATTTACAATTCTCATGATAAAATACCTGGGCAATAATCCATTCTGCAAAATAATCTTGTATTTTGCAAGCCATTGGGATATTTAGCTTCAAATCAGTATCATTTACTTAATCCTTTGCAGTTTAGGTCATTTTTCTACATTCATTCTGCCCTCAGAACATAACAAATCAGGATAAGGGCCCACTTGCCGGATTCTTCAGGATTTAGGGTTGTAATTTATTTTCTGTTTATCCAAAACATACTGATACATAATTGATTTAATCTGTGAGCCAGTCAACAAAAGAAAACTAAGTGCTGTGTTGAAATAAAAAGATTAATACATGTGTCTCTCTTTCAGTGAAAAATAGAAATAAGAATACTGAGAAGAGCAAGAAAAGTCCAAACATGATCAGTGAGGGAGATGCTCAATACAAGCAGATTCAAGAGGGTAAGTGATACTGGAGACATTAAGTCCACCACTGGGATCTGATATTCAGATGATAGCCAGGGATGACCCTTCTCCTGTGAACGGGGGTTCCCACCTCATGGCATGCAGAGGAAACTGTTTGTGTATCTGAAACAGAAACAGAGATATGCCACTCACACAAGCGAACACTTAGAAAATAACAAATGTGTCTTGGTCCTTCTGGGTCAGAATTCAATTAACTTACTTTTCCTTGAGAGGGGAAAAAAACTTTGGCCAAAAATGTTTTGCTTCAAAGAGAAGTGAAGCCGCAGATGCACTGCAGTCTTTTCCGGGAATGAAAAATTGTGTTTGGTTTCCATGGATCAGTCTGCTAAACTGCTAAACAGAAGCCAGGATGCTACCTGAATGAGAGACAGTTTGTCTCTGGTCATGTGGAGAGTGTGGTTCTTCTCAAGGCTCCCCAGGCCTAAATGATTACACCCAAGGCCCCCTGCTGGTGACAATGTTATTTTGGCCTGCAGCCTAGGCCTGACTCCATTCCCAACGTTTCCATAGTTCTGATGAAACTGAGCCAATGTCCTGCTGATCGATCATGGGTCAGGGCTAGTAATGTAATTACTTTGTAACAGCTCCACAATTCTTGAGTGATCGCTGCATTTGTTTGGAAGGCTTATGGGGGAAATCTTTTGTAAAGCTCTCTCTTGGAAGTCGCTTTGGATAAAAGCGTCTGCTAAATCAGGCTGCACTTGAAAATAAGAATTTTGTTCTTAATTTGCTTGCCTGGGTAAATAAAGGTTAAATAAATGAATAAATGTAAATGGTATATTCTCAGAATAGTGTCATAGATGGATAAGAAGACAAGCATCCATTTAATATGAGTACTTGGATATGAGACGAGATTGTGAGGTGACAGTTCAATCGTAAGATTGTTTTGACATGTTGCAAAATGGTGACACTACACAGACATGGCACTTGGTTGGAAAGAAGTCCAGCGTGCAGTCATTTTCTAACCTGGCTGCAATTCCAACCCACGTTTGTAGAACTAAATGATTGCTGAATGCTGACCCGTTTTCCACAGTAAATAATACAGCTAAAGCTAGTTTAGTGTGACAACACTCACCATCTGTATTTTCATTGTCAAATAAGATGTATAGGTAGTTTAAATATTAATCATTTGTGACTGTCAACTCCATGAAGTATGTATTGCTGTTATAAGGGAGTTGATAGATGTAAAACATTATTTTTTACTTGTATTCTATGGAGAATTAGAATAACAATCTGGAAATCCTGTTTACAGTACCATTACATAAAGCAACCAGGATAGGATTAATTTTGTGTTGCACTGTGGCAGGGATTTTCAGAGGGAAATTGGAAGGGTCTTTGAAGATTTAGACATCTTTCAGTCTGCTGCAACTCAATAGATCTGTGATTTATTGTTATAAAGAACAATATTATTTCAGATTTTTAAGCATAGCTATTCAGTATTCAGAAATTAAATACATTCAGTAATACAAATTACTAAGTAGAATTAACAATATAGTTGACTTACATCATTGTGTCAATACTAAACAAATCAATTCCATCTATGAATTAATTGTTTTGGGAACTGCTTTCCTCAACCATTTTATTACAGTTACAGAATTAAATATTTTTCTTTTCTAATTTTTCTATACACATTTTGTACCATTCCATCAACCTGCCCAGGGACTACAGGTGGAAAATAGCAATCTGCTAGAACCTGGCACAATGTATATTCTCTTGTTGTACAAGATTAATGTTTTATTGTGCGCTGTCCCTGTCTTGAAATAAATGAATAGATGAGATTAAATGTATCAAGAAAATTATCTAAATTCTCTTAAATTAACCCCACTGTGTATAATGGTGCTGTTAACTGGGTGAGCAGCATGGGGAAAAACTGTTTAATTTAATCATGATTGCATCGTTGTCCAGCTAAATGGAAAAAACGACTGATCTGTGTGACTGACTTTGAAGTGCAGTTGTCTGGCAGGGTGAGCTCAAGCAATGATTCAGGGTGGAGTTACTCATGTAATCATTCGTGGGCAGTACAGTTTTTTCTTCAACGTGAAATGAGCTGGAACCGCTGTTTTCATTTAGTTTTTCTCAGTGATGAAGTTTCAGGCTCCCTGCAGAAAATGTTTCTATTTGTTTAACTGTTGCTATCCCTGTAATATGTATTGGTTATGTCAGAACCTCATAAGAGTTTAGTATTTTGTACTAGCCTGATGACAAAGCCATGAGATTCTATGAACAGATCAGTGTTGTAGTCAAGACCACCTAAACGGAGACCAAGTCATGACCAAGACCAGTGTATCAAGACCGACACAAGACTAAGACTTAGAGTGGTCGAGACAGAGTCAAGACCAGACCACTCAAAATACACAAGCAGTAGGGTTTGACTAGTTAATAAGTTAGATTTGATCTGTAACTGTATTTGAATTAAAAATGTGCACTCTTAAAGTAGTGCCGTGTGCTTATGGCCAGGCAAAACAGCCTATGCTTTTTAAAGTTTTTCATTAGTACTTGCGGTCTCTGCTTTCACATCTCTCTTTCCCCCAAGTGAAGGAGCACAGTACCGCAGCGTTTTACTTAACATTATGAAGTAGGGAGAGGTATGCAGCTGACATGAGTAAACATTGATGTAACATAACTTTATATTCATCATTAGCTAAATTGCTTTATGTGGCCTGACTCGTTATCACAAACAAAATCTGGCAAGCAACTGAAACTAATGCCCGTCGCTCTGAAACATACAGTATGTTACATAGCTAACACTAGCTAAATCTCTGTAATGGGGGAAGAGATTTCTGAAGAGTTTTGGTACAGAGGCACATTGCAAACGTTAGGTAGCTAGCTTTGCTTACGCCTTACCTTTTTAAATGTTTTCTTTTTAAATGCTGGTAAAAGTTTGATTTAGGCCTAGTGCCAGCCGTTTTAGTGAGCGTCTGTTTGCCGAATTTACACAAACTGTGTTATCTTTTGAACGTTATTGTAAATGTAACCAATGTATCCAAATCTAATTATAGTTGATTTGGCTAACATCTTCAGACAGCTACTGTTTCACCAATCTTCCTCATTCACTTTTGGGGTGTGAGGAGGGGTGATAGGTAATTTCAAATTAGAAATTAGCTATTGGTTGCATTTGAAGCGTGATGTTTTACATCCAATAACAGTAATGATATTAACAAATAAATTAAACAATGCACAGGCAATTTAGTGATATTCCCGCAGTTGTGGGCTTGAAATAAAATCCTGAGTCCTCTTTGTCCGAGACCAAGACCGGTCTCGAGTACTACAACACTGGAACAGATCCATCCATATGGATCCATCCAGATCCATATGCCCTACCCCTATGTTTTGGTTAAAAGCATTGATATCTTGGGAACCGCTTTGAACATACACTGACAGTTTGTCTGCATCTCCATCATTAAAGTCAGATCATGTGTTTTTTCTGTGTGCATTGTTTGGCATGATTTCTGCTGGCAAGGATGGCATTCGTTTATTTGTTTATCCTGTTAGACTTGTTCTTTTGGCCTGTTACGAAGGCCAGGCTGACCCTAATGAGTTCTGATCCCTGGGTTCAAAGCTTTTTTCCAAGGCTATATTTTAGCTCTGGGTGAACATGGGCTAAAATACACTTTAAAAACACTCACTTGCAAGGAGAGCCAAGTCTGTCTCCAACAAGCTAACAGGAAAGGAAGCGCAACAAAGCTGGAGACTGCAATTCAAACCATGCATGCATAAACTGATAGAGGAAGGATGTCTGTATTGTGAGAGCCTTATCGCCTTCATCTACCTACCCCTCCTCCAGTGTTCATATGAGGACAGCTTTGGCCATGGGACTGTGGAGCAATGGAAACCATGTGCGGTCCATGCTGCATGGGCAAACAGAGACATGACTGAGAGGAAATACTTACTTTGAAAGCCCATAGCTGTGGTTTGGTGTAGTCTTCAAGCAGCATGATCTGGGGAATCAATCAATTACATTTAGGGAAATGCAAAAACATTTGTGTAATATAAAAAGCCTCTATAACCCTATTCCTCAGTGAGTGGAAAAGGGCATTCTAGCTTTTGCTAGCCTATAGGCTCACAAACATGTCAGAGCATGTAGGACCCAATGCATTACAGCATGCCTTTGCCTTGTGATCATAATGATCACAGAGAGACAACCATTCGACAGAGCTGCCAACTCTCACGGTTTCGCCGTGTGACACACGCTTTTGCATGTTTTCACACGGACTTACGCCACACAACCAATTTCTCACGCCCCAAAAAATATTCAGATTTTGGGCCGAAGCACGTTCGTTCCTTCGGGAGAATTCACGGTGGGCCGCTCTGCCCGCTCATAAATTGGTCCAGCAGATCGCCTGCTTTCTCTTTCACACACTGAATACAACGATATGTGTTAAGTTACTGTGTGACTGACTGAAGTAAGCTAAGATAAGGTTTTAATCTAAATAAGCGCATGATCAGAGCGTGCATTAAAAAGTGGCGTTTTCAGTTGTCGCCCTCTCTTTTTCACACTAGTGCGTGTAAGGTTGTTGCCACGGAGACAACCCCAAACAATCAGTTAGTAAGAGTTAGCAATATTTAAGCTGATGCGAAAATAATAAAATGGATGGGGAAAAGATGACAGGAGGAACTGAAAAAGGCAGGTAAAAAAGAAAGATCTGTCACTTCATAAATCCTGCACGGGTGGGAAAAATATGTTTTCTCAAAAGCCCTGGGGTCTCATTTATAAAGCTAGCGTCCGCACAAAACGGGGCTGAAATGTGCGTATGCCACTTTCCACGCAAAGGTTGTGATTTATAAAAAACAAACTTGACGGAAGAATGTGAGGTCTTCCACGCAATCTCTGACCCTCCCGTACGCCTACGCACATTTTGGAAACAGTTGGAATCGGCGATGCAGATGACCGCCTAGTCAGACTGCAGAAACTAAGTGTGGGAAGAACGATTAGGCCTACTCGTAATATGTATATATTTTGTTTTTTTCACTCCGTTTCATCATTATCATGAAGATTAAATCCAGCAGTGTTATTTGTGCTTGTACTGAGTGATCATTGTTCCATAAACACCTTGTACAATCCAACTCAAATTTTAAATCAAATTTCAGCGCTGTTTCACTATCAGATTGTCCACTACGGGAGTGCATGAGGGGGATGCCCCGACTGCATGGAATATACAGGATAACATCACATAGGACTACCTTTAGATAACTGCAAAATAGGCTAGCCAACTATAAATATAGGCCTATGTATTTAATAGACTACGGTGCATATATGATATAGCCTATCATATGTCAAAAACTGGAAATACAGCCGTTAAGCTCCCGTGCAATTGCTACACATCCTCGTTTACAGTCCAAACTTTAATAGCCTACTGTTCATAACAAAACGGGGGAAGAAACGTGTGTTTACGGATACGCTTTTGTTTTCAAATTGTTATCTCGCATTATTGCTTTTTTATTTAGGCTATTGGTGATCCCGCTGCTGTGACCACCAAATAGGCTTTCCCTCCTCCACCTCGCCTAAAAGAAGACTATTTCAATGTCAGTTTCTGAGAAGTTGCGCCTTTTCGTTCTTTTCCCTCCTGACGCCATGATTCAATGCAATGTAGAGTAAGAACAATAGCATGCAAGGGCTGGATTATCATTCATGAGGTGTTTTGCATTGACCATTTATGGTTAAAAACGGGCGTGTTCGGGGCGGGGTCAAATGGAAATTCACGTACGCACACTTGTGATTTATAAAGCGAACATTGCTTACAAGTGTGCGTACGCAGGGTTTTATAAATCGTTTTTTTTGGGGGGCGCACGCCATTTTAGGCTTTTGGTCGTACGTACACTTTTAGTAAGATTCCTACGCAGTTTTATAAATGAGACCCCTGAATCTTTCAGGTCCAAATCAAATTTGGGTTATAACTTCCGGAGAATATTACAATATGAGTCCAACGAAATGTTTATATTAGCCTACAGAAAGCTCAAAAAACGATTTTGCGCTGAAATTAATGCAAAAAATTGCGCGCTCGCATTCATGTGAAGTTCGAATTTAACCTCGCCTTGTCTAGTTCCTAGGTTCGGGTTAAGCCCCGATTTTTCGACGTATGGCTCGGCCCCTGGTAGGGGATGGGCTGGCTTTCGCCATTACACTGCCAGGCTGAATATGGGTCCCACTACGGCCTAGATAGTATATAATATTGATAATATAGAATTGCGCAGCTCCCCGTGTCAATGATGATGAATCTCACGCCAAGGTTTTTTGAAAAGTTGGCAGCCCTGCATTCGTTAAGATCAGAGCTGGCCCAAGGCTTTATGGGGCCTTAAGCAGAATTTATTTGGGGGCCCATCGGCGTCGCCAGTTATTATTATTTGTTCTTAATTACCGTTTTTCTTCGATTAAACTTCAATTTATTACACATTGTTCATTTTTGGTGCGCCGTTTATTCGGGTTTGGCGTTTATTTAAGGGTAGTATCTCATCTGATTTTTATTAACGCCGATTTGCAAGGAATGCAAGAACAGCTAGATAGCGGAAACACCTATACTACCTACTGTAGCCATGTAAACTAGTTTAGCTTGCTAACGCAAGAGCTCCTGCTTCTCCAGTTCTTTCAATAGATAATCTAGACAGGCGTTAGCAATAGGCTAGACTGCTATTCGTTTTCTGGCTATTTTTTTGTAAGATTCCCTTCTAATGCCGACTAAGAGCTATCTCTAGCTAGCTAGGGTAATTAGCTCTATGTTGATGTGATATTTGAAACGTATTTAGCTAACAGTGGACCCCTAGCAGGCTACAACACAAGAGAATGTTCATAAAAATGACATGCTTCTACTAGGTATTTCAGGACATGCTTCTCCTACCGTATTTCTGGGCGGTGTTAATTACACAACGTTATTTGGTGCAGCTTTTAAACGAGAGCAGCGTTTAATTAAAGAAACATGGTACATTAAACTGTAATGTCATGTGCTCTTGGGGGCCCTCTGGTGGCCACAGAGGCCCTAAGCAGCCGCTTAGTTCGCTTTTTTTTAATTTTTACAAACATTCATTTATGTTTTCATGCATTTTGTAATAGAAAACGTTAGCCAACTATATTTTATAGTCCGCTCAGCCTATAGAACCAACACTAGCTTTCCCTTGACAGAGCTATTAGCCCAAAAGCGTTAGCGTTATGCTAGCAAGATTCAAAGGCAATAACATTGTGTACGGTTGACAAACAGTAAATATAATTTTACAGTATGTTTTACAAGAAGAGTAACTATCTAACCAGCCATGCCACTGTCCCAAAATCAATATCAAGATTTTCACGAACAAAGTAGCCTATATCGCCCATAGTCTTGGCCACTGGCGCCGGCCACAGCCTGTAGCGCGTTGAATTGCAAATGGATGTGAGATGATCGCGTCAAAGTTTACATAATCTCCTAACAGTAAATATAATTTGACAATATGTTTAACATCAAGACTAGCCAGCTATCCAGCTATGTCATTGTTCCCAAATAAATATCAAGATGTTCACGAACAAAGAGAGGATCGCAAGTGAAGTATCAGTAGGGGGCGGTGTAGTCTACTTCTTGAAGCTTTTTTATTAATTTCTAATGTGATGTCCGCAGCCAGTTTATACCAATGCTTGCATGCCAGACTAGATGTAGTATTGCGACAACTTAGCTGTCGGGTTGTTTTCACAAGGCATGTTTTTATTGCAAAGAAACATGTTAATAATACAATAATTGCGCTTCACAGAATTGAATTGGAGAACACAGAATTGGCGCCAATGGAAATCATAGTTTATAAATAGAAGAAATAAGTAGAACGGACATTTTGCACCAGATCAGCATGGTGCACAACAGGTAAACCATTTTGCTAGCAACAGGCCATTTTTTAAAATTAAATTTGACGTAACCATTTATCGTGAAATTTGATAACGATATAGGCAATTCTGGTATAGGGGCCTTGGAAGGAGGCTGTTTGACAGGGGGCTGGCCATGATGGGCACTGCTTGTCGGTGTATTGGAAGGCAATATGTGGCTCTAATCTCTTCTCTCCCGCACTGACGGAGCCCAGTAAGCCCGCAGGCTGCCCTCGCATCGATGGCCTGTCACCAACATTATTTGACGGCTCTCCAGGCCGGCGTACGAGAGCCGACCTACAGCGGTGCTTCGAAGGCTGTCGTTTGTGTAGACCCTTGAAAGACCCACCTGAAAGGTAGAGGGATAAGGATATTTAGCTTATTAACCTACATTTTGGAGATGGAGGGAGAAAATGTGTAGCCTGACGTTGTCATACTCATAATTCTAATCAGAATATGAGTCAAACTCTCCGTTGGGCTGTGACTACGGGGCGTGTTTTAAACGAACCCGGAAAACAAATGCCTCTTCGCTCAATTGGATAGACCTGATAAATGTAACTTTTACCAAACCCCGTAGGGTAGCCATGTTTGTTGAAAATAAATTAAACTCAAGCGCTCTTTTGTGGTTGTTTATGTTACTGTTGATCATCTGTCCATCATCTTATAAAGCCCGTCCTGACAATTTGATTGGTCCGAACAGCTCCTGTTCGGATATAGTATTTCGCCGACCGAGCCCCCCCAGACCCAACTTCCCGACCAAATTATTTTGCGGGCGGGGATAAGTTTGGCTGGCACCCGGGCTAGAAAATTTGGTGACATACAAAATTATTTGACTGCCATGACTTTATTAGCCGCGACAGACATTAGGCTAGTAGGCTAGGTTAAGTGTAAGCAAGCAACCTCTTCGCTGATCTTTTTCAGCATGTTGCCAAGGTAGTGGACACCCATCGGCTCCCGGCTGTCCCATATGTCCGGGGTAATCTTGGCACGCTTTGGGTGGAGGTATAAGGATTTGGCGTCTGATGGACATTTGGCAATGTAGGTTTTAAAACGTTCTACTGGACACAGTGGATCTCCGGGCCTGGCAAACATAAAACCTCTTAGGTTTTCCTTGTCTGGGTCATTTGGGTCTTTATGTTTAGTTTTTTTCAGGATTGTGGGCCAGGCTGACATACTCGACCCCATCCTCGTCTCTCTGGAGGATAAAAAATGCCACGCCGAGCCAAACATAGTTGGACATCAAACCAGACTTTTCGGAACATACCACGGGGTGTATCGGGAGACAGTGCTGGAGAATTTCTCATTTTGTCAAGATCGGACTCAGAAATGCGGGCATGGTGGAAGCTGGTATCTTTACCTCTTTTCCTGTAACTCTCGACTATGGATATAAACACTGCATTGCTCTCGCATCAGTTGTGACATTGAAAGCAGTTAAATGACCCTCAAACACCTTAGGCTGGCAACGCTGTACTCCCCCCCCCCTCCCTTGGTGGACTGGACAGAGGCGTAAAATCCCTGCAGGGTCTCATTCAGCAATGAGAGTTGGAGTCTATTGATTTTGTGAAAGGAAGTGTAGTAATTGCCCTTTTTTTTGTGTGTTCATCTCGTCTTTGTCATCTTCTATTTGATTTAAAAAGCTAGCGTTTTGCTAGTGCAAATGGCCTTTATACATACCTGAGGAGTGAGTTTAACCGATCTACACCGGTTACACATGCACACTGTGCATGTTTCATAACTAGGGTTTGGTATCACTAGGGTTGGGTATCATTTCAATGTTATCGATTCCGATTTTTGAATCCGGTTCTTCTCGAATCTTGGTTCCTATTCCAAACATTTTGGGGAGAGAAAAGATAAGAATATAATGTTCTGTTAGCTATCTCTACTACCACTACTATCAGAACACACATAGCTATCTAACTCATACGTTCATCAAGACTTAATCGTTTTTTGACACCTTAGAACGTCAAAGCTGGAATTGCCAGAAGAATGGAACTGGTTCTCAACCCTATTCATAATGTAAATCTGTATATCCAGTATTTCATAACTGAATGTTTTTAGTTGAATGCTAACTCAGGAAGTTATTCATTATGGAGATATTCGCCCATTGTATGTGTAACAGACATGGCCATGCTCCGTCACAATGTCTACGGGCCGATGTTCGCCACTCGCTGGGCTCAAACACTCCACCTCCTACTTGCCAAGCGCGACCACTACCAGCTACGCCAACGAAAAGCTAGCTCTTCGTTGACGCGGGTGGCCTGTTATATACTTGAGGAGTGAGTTTCACGGATTCACACCACATTCACCCCGGCAGGTCAGCTATAGCTAACCAAGTGATCCGGGTCAAGGCACCAATGTTACAGACTTGGCAACGCTCCGTCACAAGGTCTACGGGCGGAGGTTCACCACTCACTGGGCACTGCACTGTCACACATGCCATCTCTGACTTGCCAAGCGCGACCACTACCAGCTACGCCAAGAAAAGCTAGCTCTTCGTTGACGCGGGTGGTTATATTACATTTACATTTAGTCTTTTAGCAGATGCTCTTATCCAGAGCGACTTACAGTAAGTACAGGGACATTTCCCCCGAGGCAAGTAGGGTGCCTTGCCCATAGGGTGACCAGACATCCGGATTTCGGCCGGACAGTCCGGTTTTCCAGCCTTTTGTCCGGACCGCTGTTGCGTGTCCGTCTTTTCGCCCTTTTGTCCTCCTTTTCCTGCCCACCGTCGCAATTTAAAACTTGCGCTGACTTCAGGCAGTGCCAATTATTCAGTAGGCTTTCAGATGCCGAAGAGAAAGACCTCCTTCAACCATACGTGTGCAGAACTCCCCTTTGTCAGTAAGAGCAGCAAAGACCAATTTCATGCCTTCTGTAAACTCTGTCACATAGACGTGAGTAGTAAGGGGAAATGGGGAAAAGGCACAAAGATAACGCTAGTTCTGCCGGGCACTCTTCGTTGACATCGTTTTTTGCTCCGAAAACAACAGCGGATGATAAAACGACGGCTGCTGAGCTGTTGAAATTATTTCATACTGTAAAACATCACCAATTATATATGAGTTTAGACTGCAGCGCAAAAGTTGAGAAACGTATTTATGAAGACTCTGTGGTAGCTAAAGGTGTGACCCTAGGCAGAACCAAAGCACAAGCATTGTGTGAAAATGTATTAGCCCCATACTCCGTAAACACACACGTGGATTAGCCTACATAAAAGAAAACAATCTGCATTTTTCCAGTATGACTCTTTTCTCTGCACTTTCTTTTTATTTTTTGTGCACCAGATTTATGTTGCAACGACAACGCAATCCAACTGTCACACTGAGTTGCACTGCACAATACTTGGGAACGAGCAGTTGGAGCAAATCATTTATTAAAGCACGAAGGAGGGGGGCCCTAGTTTATTAGAAAATGTGATTGACAAATGATTACTACAGAAATGAAAACCCACACAGTAATAATGGGCCCCCTCCAAGCCATCAACCTCGTGAATCATATCCACCTTTCCCCTCGTTTGTGATGGCCCTGCTGATAGGGCAATCTGATTGGGTATTTTGCATGTAAAAATAATCCGACCTATTTATTTTAGACCATCTGATGAGGATGGACCGATAGATACATGGATAGATATATAGCTATAACTTTTGTTCTACGGTAGGAAAAATCGACACAAAATTTAGCTTGGAACAAAAATGAAACCAGAAACTTTGTATTTTATTTTATGGAACAGACATGTTTATTTGAAATAATGGTAACCAGTCAACAACAAATTAAAACACATTCTCCTTGCTATCATTTTGGTGCAGAGTTTACTTCCTGTCATCATCTGAATGTTAATGATGTATTTGGAAAGTGTGGTCTCTCTAACCTTCTGCAACCAGAGGAGGTAAATATTATGCTATGCACCTTTTTTAAATATTGGTCTTAGACATTAACCTAATCAATGTTTGATAGATATGCTACAATGTCACAAGAACTTCTTGAAAATAGCTAGCTAGCTCCAGTTACATAGAGAAGCCTAAAAACAAGTTTCGCTTTGCGGGTCACGCTCAGGCCTCCATGCTTCTTATTCTATGTTGTGGATATCCACCCTTTCAGTTTAACCTAATTCCCACATTTCCTCCTTCAAGTTTAATATTGTTTTGTTAGCTTGTTCGTTCATTCATTTATTCATACAGTAGGCTAGGCTAGTTTGGTAGGGGTGAACTACCCTTCTGCTCCGCAGTTGCTAGGTAGGTGCATATGGGGGAGGGGCATATTCATAGTGATGGAAAATAATATTTGATCCCCTTCTGATTTTGTATGTTTACCCACTGACAAAGACATTTTAAAATAATGATTCTGCTTGGAACGAACCAAGTGGAAAAAAAGTATGGTTTGAAGCCCTAATACTAAGACTCTGTACTAATGAGTGAAGTCTGTAATACCTCTGTCATAACTTCCCAATGTGGAAGTCTCCTGCCGCAATGTGGCTGCAAGTAACTGGTTCATTTTAAAGAAGACATAGACCCTTGTCGTGTCTTTGCTATGTTACTGAGTGATAGGATGGATCTGTCAGCAGGCAGGCCGGAAAGGAGGCACGACAATTAGAAAAAGGGTTGACTTGATTCATTAGCATCAAGCTCGGATCATGCCACCCATCCACAACAGAGTGATAGCATGAGTGAAGAACATCTCTCTCAAGAGTGCTTAAATACTAGCTGGACAGTAGTTTTAGAATTGCACAGAATCGTTTCCTTAAAGGGTCTCACTGGTCAGTACTGATACAGTAGAACGTACAACAGTTGGAGTGGTCGTAAATCAAGTAAGTGCAAGTTTGTGCCTATTTTCCTCCTTACTGTCTCCTCACTGTCTGGGCCGTATCTATATTCGCTCAGTGGGGGGGCCTCTCTGTATGACCTCTTGACCTCACAGAGACTCAAGCTGAAAGAAAATCTGCCTTACACTGAGTTAATGTAATTGAGCCAATACAAAAAGTGAAAGAATATTAACCTCAAGTAGATGATACATGTACACTCAGTCAGACATAATCAACCTTTTCTCTACAGCCACCACCTGACTGGAACTGGGAACACATTTTACTTTCTTCCATGCACATGGACAATTCACACAACAATGATAAACACATCAGGCCATATATAACATGTCATGCAAGACTTCAATCACATGCCTAGAAACACCCTCAAGTTATATTAACAATTGGAATTAACAGATTCACCCACAACAGTATAAAAGTAGTACTGAGCCACACCCAGTTTTTTTTCTTTTTTTCATAGAATGCCCTCCGATGGGACTGGAGACACTGAAGATAGATGACTTCCAGCTTCATGCCTCCACCATGAGACGCTATGGGCTTGGAGCTCACAGGGGTCGCCTCAACATCCAGGTGGGACAGACTGCTGAAATAGCAACCGAGGTTGCAACTAGGTTTTAGTAGTCACCTGCAATACTCACTATGAAAAAAACATAAATCAATGTTCAAAAGCAAAATGTAGAAACAATTAAGTCTTGGTTGTCTGTAATTGTGTAGAGATATCTCAATGGTCTCATTGTGCAAAGATATCTCAATAAAACGTCATACTAATTGCTTGGTTCCATTTTGATGGCATATCCCTTTTACATGTAATGGCTCTGCAGACTCTAGAGAAAACAACACTGTTGCCATAAAACCTGGGAAACTTTCCCAAACCTCATAAAGCGGATTGGCAACTGGGAAAAGAGGTATTTCCTGTTAGTGTGAGCTGCTCCTCATAGAGGAAATGAACTAGAGTGTACTCCAGTTTGCCTCATCATCATCTGGAGTCAGCACTGCCAGATTCTGTACATTTCATTCCACACACGCCATTCAATGTGTTGTTTCTGTTGAGGGACTGACAAACAATGCCTTGGTTGTAGGCTGTCATGATGCTGTGTGTGTGTGTGCGTATGTACACAAATAAAACAGATGTGTCCTATTTATTCAGGCCAAATGCATTATCAAAGAAAATTATTTTATTTTCTGTGTTCAGATTCTAAGCATTTTGCAAAGGACAAAACACCAGAGACAATCTTTGCTGTTCTCTGATTTGCCCAATGCTACACTTTTACACAAGATTGTTCAATTTATGTTGCATTTAAATGATCTTATGTCGAATTGAAGCCTTGATCATGTAAGATGATCATATTCATCCTGATTATCACCTGACTATCTTCAAACCTGATTTACAGTTTGGAAGACTAATTAGGTACTCAAGTAGGAGCATCTTAACAGTTGACACATTACAAAGTGTGATATTTTCAGTGTCCTGGGGGGTGTTCCATCAACGTTGATTAAGGAAAACCGAGAATTATTTAGCCAAGTCTCACTTACTTTAGCGAGAGTTCCGTTCCATTAAGGTGGCTTATTTTTGTTCTAGCTACGTAACCAAGGTAACTTACACTTCGGAACTAGCCTAATCCGTGTCAGGCTAAAAGTCAAGCTAAACTAAAATGTGTTGCAAACTATTTCAAACAGGCGGAAACAGAATCTCAAAAGACAGTTCCGTCGAGTAAATTCCTGCGCGCAAAGCAATTTAGTCCGTGTTCCGAAACTTAAATTCAGACTTTTTGAAGTGCAGACATGAACGATTTATGTGTTTACTTAATCTCCAAAAATATATTAATTGAAATAAACAAGTTAAGAAATAATGTAACTTTAACTGTTTTCAAAAGCCATTGGTTAATTGACATAAAATAAGGCCTTAGAAACTAAGTAGAGCGTCTAGACAAGTAACAATCGATTATGGCGTATCCGTTCTTTGACAACCCTATGGTGCATGAAGGTGCTCAAATTATACAAAGAGCGTTTATCCCACCAGCCCCAAGGGTCTTAGAGACAGAAGTAATTCTTCCCTGACCAGTATCTGGAAAAAGTATAGGTTCAGCAGGCCCGGCATAGTTTATCTAGATAGATTTAATTGTCATTCTTAAAAAAATAAAAAATATAAAATAACACTTTAGCAACTCTTAAGGATGGCAATAAACACATACGAGCAGCCTACCATCCTTTGTAGAAAGTAATAGAAAGGAGAGTAGTAGACTATACTAGTAGAAAAGAGGGTAGTAGACAGCAGTCGATGTAGGTAGGCCTAGACTATGTTGTCTGCTGGAATCACACACAAGGAAGCAAACTCACTGTAGCCAAGCCTTGACACTGTTCAGTCTGTCTGCATCTCTGTGTCTTTGCATGTGGGACATTATTGAACAGGCAACTATGCCAGGAAATATGGAGGGTATACCTTGCTCCAAAGCAGTACCTGAATATTATCATCAGTTTTTCAGGTCATCTTGAAACACAAAGAACCAAGGAGACTTTTTATTCAATTGTATAAAGTATTTTAATTGTTGAAAGTAGCCTATATGTTGACAAGCCTCTATATTACCTCTCCTTCTGGTTTCCCTAATATTATATATATTATATCCAGGCCCACTGGAAGACTCAGGGGGTGACTGCCTGGTGCCCCCATGGTTGAAAAGGTGTTTCTAAAATGCCCTCTAGAGTGGCAAAAAATTGAATGGATCTGCCATTCACATTGTGAAATATGCGTGAGTGCACAGGATGCTCCATGCAATAAATGACAGTATGCCATCTATAAATGTAAAAACATGTCTTAATGAGTTCCTTTATAGTAGAGAAAATGTGATGCAGTATCCTATGAGGTTACAATGGTCTAAATTGGACTGTTCCCATGCCCTTACTTCCAATGGAAAAGGTTCCCTTCATGCTGCCCCTACATGACAGTGTCCCAAATGTTGCCCTTTCCAAAGAAGACGATTAGATGCTGTGCCCAACAGTCTCCCCTAATGTTCCCACTAGGGCATGCTTTCCCAAAGTGAGGCTGTGACAATACTTGGCACAGTAATAATTGGATTTGGATTAAATATGCAAGCGTACTATAATAATGATATATTCGTAGTCATGCTGAGGAATTTTAAATTACTGTTCTGCCAAGCAAAGTGTGCTACAGTTTGGGTCACCTTCTGATCTAAAAGTCAGTGCTGGATCTGTGCGTTATTTCAGTGAATCCCCGTTTTAGTCATGGTTATTTTTCCCTTTTATCTTAAAGCTCAGCATTTAGCCTATCAGTTAATAAATAATAAAAAGTTATTTTGAAGTAATATATTAATTTTGTTCAAGATGTGAAGACAAAAACATTATTATCCCACATCAAGTGCAATTAACAATGGCCATGTTCAGTGTTTTGAATTTTATCCTACAATTTTCAATTGAATTCTCCTGTTGAGATTGAGAATATCGGCCATAGGCTAGCCTACTACTACCTAACGGTTTCAAAAAGCTCATCAAATTACGCTAATTTTCAGTAAATCACTGAATGCATATATGTTAAGTAGATTTGGTAGGTCTACAATTTATGCATTTTAACGATCGTAATGGATTGACAAATTGTCTCCCTTGTCATGTTAATTGCGGCAACATTGCCCTTTTTGGGGAAAACACCACTCTGTTGGTTTATGCTTTGCTTTTTGTGACATAACTCCTCTTTTCGACGATCGCCTGATCTGGGCTGCACAGTCTAAGATTATTGATGTCTAGCTTGAATTAGCGTTGCCTATAGACCACTTTCAAACCTACGTCACTCGACTGTCAAACTGGCTCAACTGCGCATGTGGTTTGCAAAAAACGAACTTCTCCCCTGTATAATACACTTGGAGTGTCAATCAGGTCATCATATATCTCTTTTCACTGGATTACAGGGCTTGACATTAACTGTTTGAGGCACTTGTCCTTTGGACGAGCAAATTTACATTTCACTTGTCAATGCACAAAAGTCACTTGACCCCCATAGCTTTAAATAGCCTGACCAAGTGATCGGGCAAAACTAGCCTGGCTAACGGAGGTCGCTTTCTCAGGAACATGAGTAATGAAACAGGCTCGGTTAAAGAAATCCAATATGCTGGCTATCGTCAGCAGGCTCGTATCTACGTTAGGCAGTCCTCTCTGACGTTTCTGGAGTGAAATACAACATTGTGCACACTGCCAGTGAGCGACAAGTCTGACTGAGGCTAATGGGGACGTAGTCTCACACTCAAATTGGCAGTTTAAACAAATCACAAAAAGTATCGGACCAGCTGGCTAAAAGCAGAATTCCCATATCTCTTGAAAGCTGCCCTGCTCGACTTTTTAGATGTCGAATTGACTGTAAAACTGTAAAATTATGAACTTTGTGACATGACGCGAAGACATGGCTGCCGCTCCACTATGCGGTCTGTACCGGGCGACATTCTCATTCAAATGTCACGAATTTCGTGACCCAAATCAAAATTCTGATGCGACAGATCAATGGGGAATCGCTTTTTCTCTCTCTAAGGCTGTCCTCCTCTGACTTTTTGGTCTTTTAAATCCAACTATTTGTATGATCCGTGTGGTCCTTTTGTCATTGTAAATGCTATCCTTTCCCGGTTTTCTGAAACCTAGCTGCACGCGCATCCTGAATGTTTACAAACATGAAATTGGTCTATTAGTGGAACGGAACGGCTTGAGGCTTAAATTGACGTTTAACCAAGTGAGACTAACAGTGCGTTCCCACTGCAGCGTAGTTGGCGGCGCGGGGCGTCGGCTTCCAATTCATTTTCAATGAAATTGTGGCATTGTGGGAAGGTGAGCGGAGCGTCGAAAGTTGGATTTTCAACTTTATGTAAATGAGGAGCGTGAAAACGCTAGCGTTGGCCAATCGGATTGGTTTTCTAGGTTTGACAATTTCAAGATGGAGGAGCAACTCATCGTATGCGTGTCCGCACACCCAATATTATATAATACGTCTCTGTTTGATAGCAATTTGCGTACATCGACTAGAAAGAAAGTATCAGACAAACGTTGACATGTGCACTAAGCTTTTATTATATTACTCAAAATCTCTGCAAATCAATCGCTAGATTATGACTAGCCACTATACATTTACTGTATGGCTAGCGAGTGGCTGCCAGTCAGCATTTCAACGTTGGATGTCAATCGTGTGCCGGGTGAGCTAGCTAGACTATGCAGCTAGCACAGAAGAAAGTTACGTAATGTGACAAAACTGAATTACAAAAGTACAAAATACACACCAGAGACGCCGACAACCTCGGCAACCCTGCGCCAGGCATAATTTTTCTTATTAACATATCTGTATTCAAACAGAGACGTATTATATAATATTGGGTTACAGTGCGTTCACACTGCAGCGACGCGAATCGCTTGCCATCGCTCGCCTTCCCACAGTTCACCACGCTCGGGGGCGTATCAAACAGATAATGTAGAATTGTAGTTCTCTAAAGTTACTGTTGTAGTTGTCATGGCCAAGTGTGCAGACTTGGGTTTACGCACTCGCAACATCGAAAATCGCTCCTCATTTGCATAAAGTTGAGAAAATCTCAACTCTGTCGCGTCGCTACCCACAATGCACCACGCAAGCAATTCGCCTGGCTCCATTGAAAATTTATGGAAAACATGCTGCTGCATCGCGTCGCTGCAGTGTGAACGCACTGTTAGGCCCGGGGGCTGTTGCACTAAAGTAGAATAAAGATATCCAGGATAACTTAAAAGGCGCCGCTTGACTTAGTGTGATCAGCTCATCGCGGCTTAATCGGTTGCACGTTTGCCGAGCCAGGATGAGAAGGTAAAGCTATGTCAATTCAATTGTACATAGTTGGGATAAGTGCAGCTTCACGGATTTCTTAAATAGACCAAGGTATCGATCACAAATTCACTGATGCAGCACATGCGTGCAGCATATTCTTCACCCACTGAGCAACAATTAATAATATGTACGATCAGCAAGACTAATATGTTATAGCCTGCAAATACGTAAAATACATGACCAAGACTATGAAATGTGAGGACATATAATAAAAATGTGTGCAAAAAAATGTGCAGCTCAGCCCAGTTTGTGTGGGATTGCGCAATCCTAGAGGAGGCACAGCTAGTCGCTTCTTTCCCCGTATTTGAACAGGAAAATACTTAAATTCAGCTATAAAACCCCTTGGAATCATCCAATAATTATATTTATATCACAGATCAGTGGACACATATTAATATTTTATGTTATTCGTTTTATTACATATGATGACACTGCCTCCCCTGACCGCACGTCACTGCAGGTAGCCTACTCGTCCGAAAAAGCTAACAGGTCAGATTTGTCCCGAAACACCCTTTCATGTCTAAAAGCACGTCTTAGTATCAGTGCTTCTTCGTCCAACATGTCGTTTAGAAATGGGAATGCCATGGTGCAAGAAGAAACACAGATACTTTATATATTGCCCTCATCACTGACTTTATTCAACCATTTCTAACCATCTAAACAACTGCAATAGTAGGGGTTAAAATCTAACTCGTGACAGCAATAGTGACAAGTAATGCATGTTAATAAAAATAAATAAGAACACATTCAGAAGACAACAAAATAACTGCTTAACACGTTTATTTCGGATCAGAGCGTCAGCTGATTTAACACGAGACTTCAGAATTAATCTTAGCCTGGCTGTTAGCCTGCTCTGGAGCAGGCTAGCTGCAAAGAATACATCTCCATAGTTACTTGGCTGGGCTTAATTCAACCTGCTTTCGTGCAACCAAGTCAAAGCTAAAGTCATCCAGGATAACTTGAATATCCCGGCTTAATCCCTTATCCTGGTTTCGTGCAACAGCACCCCCGGTGTCCACGGCACAAATTACATTATTATGCGATTTAACGCATGTAATTCGTGCCGTGGACACCAGGCCTTATTCGTGTTAGCGCGACTTGCTTTAGCGACGTTGATGGAACACCCCCCCCAGAACAGCCATGGTAGTCTACATTTGAGGAAGATAAACAATTTGTCCTATTTGTATAGTTTTGTAATGGTCATAAATCTGAATGTGTCAATTTACTTTACAATGTATTGGCTGCTTATGAAGGTTATAGCTTTCACTGCCCAGAACGAAAAGCCTAATGTGTTCCTTTGACAAATGCCCTGTCAATTTTTTGAAAGTTTATCCTCTGATGGCTTGAGCAAAACTTCCCAAAAGTGGTCAGTGAAAATAATTAAGGTGCAGTTAGATGTTGAGTCCATTTAGGCAATTTCCGAACTGGCAGTCTTTTTCTCTCATACCGTTGACTTGATCTGAGTCAGTGGTTCTCCAACTGTGGGGTGTGACCCCACATGGCGAGTGGGAGCTATTGCAGGGGGGATACTGGGGGAAAGTGAAGTGCATACTTTTTTTTACAAGGATTTTATGAGAATCGGGAGAAGGTAGGAAAAAAAGAATCCCACTTTAAACTGAGACTGAAAAAAATAGAGAAAAGTGTCTAAGGTGCTTTTCTGTCTCTGGAAGGCTGCCCTCTATGAAGATGATTTGTATGACGGAGGATGGTGCGCAGGGAGGCTCGACCCTCTGCAGTGGTTCGAGGTGGACGCCAGAAGGTTGACCAAGTTCACCGGGGTCATCACGCAGGGCAGGAACTCCCTCTGGTCGTGAGTATGCTCAATGATGTGTGAGAACACTCAGGCCTGGTTATTGACAGCAATAGAAGGGTGGGCTGGCAGAAATCCTGGGTGGGCAATTATGGCCCAAGTTCTTCTGGTAGGAGGAAACCTATTGTTTTTGTTAGTATTCTTATTATTTTTCCTCTTCTCTATGAAATGGCCAAAGAGATCAAAAAGTCCTGGACTCAAATTTTTCTAATTTGGCCCAATGATACAACAGGTAATTCACTACTCCCAGGCCGCTAATGGCCCACGTATGCCCATAGGTGGCGCTATAAGCCACGCCCAAAGTCTACGTGATTTCCCCAGCACCACATTACTCAAATGCCTGAAAATTGGTATGCATGGCTTATTTCTCAAGAAAACAGCCTCAAGGACCCACAAGGTCCGCCATGATGGATTTTCCTGTACTGCGACATTTTGCGAAAACCTTCTAAATTGATCTCCTCTTAAACTAAAGGTCCAATCACCTTGACATTTGTTACAGATATGTAGAATACATGTCTTCCTGTAGGATCAAATTGAATAAGGAATGCAATGCAAAATGACTGAGAGACGTGTATTTATGTAAATGCACACATTGCCTCAATATCTTTGTGTCAATAAATACAATATCATTTTGACTGATGTTTATTCTAACCTTATTGGCTTCAAGATTACATAATTCTGAAGAACCATACACAATTTCACCTTGATATGTCAAAATATGATTGAATTAAATTGAATTGCTCCACAGCGCGGGCACTCCAAATTCTCAGAATCTTTGCCCCTTGACACACATGCAAGCTTGGTGAGAGACGCACACACATCCTTTCTGTAAATTGTGGTCTGACCAAGCCCCCACCCTCACTCCTTGGTTTTTTCATAGGCCCTTGTGAAACTTGGTGTAATTGCATTTCCGATTTTGTATGCAATGGTAAAAAGTTCTCAAATTCTCATTTCCACTCCATGAGTCTAAAATGTCGGAAACTATACATGCCTTATACAGTATAAACTCCTCAAAAAAAGCTGAAACGTTATATTGATCGATTATTCCTCCCTTTCAATAATGCCAATTGGTATTGTATTTTATATTGTTGGAAAACCTGATTAGCCACCTTTACAAAGAGGTACAACTTGTAAGGATTGTGCATTCCTGGATGAGCAACACAGCTAACCGTGTGGGTAACGCCCCCCAAAAATGTGCCAAAATCCCTTGCAATATTCTTCTGTTGGTATTCACTCTCGTTTGGAGTTGCTTGGTGGATTGGATGATAGCACTCTCCCACAGTAATAAGGAAAAAACAACACATATTGGCCATTTTGACACTTTATTCATTTTACACCGTCAGGGACCTCAGTAGTGTGTGGAAGATCCATACTCAGCCACAACAGCTTGGCACCTCCTCATGCTGGTCACCATGCTGGTCACCAGCCTGGTCACACACTGCTGTGGGATGGCATCCCATTCCTCAACCAGGATTTGTCGCAAGTCAGCCAACATGTTTGCGTTGGTCACTCTGGCACGTACAGCAAGCCCAAGCTGATCCCAAAACGAGAGTGAATACCAACAGAAGAATATTGCAGGGGATGTGCAGGCACATTTTTTGGGGGCGCTACCCACACGGTTAGCTGTGTTGCTCATTCCACGAATGCACGATCCTTACAAGTTGTACCTCGATGTAAAGGTGACCAATCATACCAATTGGTATTATTGAAGGGGAGGAATAATCGACCGAAATAACGTTTCCGAACCGCCAGTATGTGGACAGTCGCGGAGCCAGAGTGGTGGCCGGGGTGGCACTGGACCCCCCTGATATCGGACTGGCCACCCCAGGTGCCACCCCAAAAATGCTGATTGACATTTAATTTATCTTGTTAAAAGAAGCGGGGTTTTTTACATCTGGCAGCGCATTTTTTTCAATCGAGGATTAGGATATTTCCACAGTTCACCAGTCACTACGCCAGCGTCTGCGCGGAAGACTAGAGCATCATATTATAGTTATCGTTTTAAGGTTCAGCATTGGGGTTGAGGCTTCCTGAACAAAATGTTATGAAAGTTGAGTTGCTGGGCCGCAGAGCCATAGAAAAAGATGCATATTGGCAATTTGGTTCCATAACAGATTCAGATATGAGAAATGTCTCTGTTTTTGTTTAGCACTTAGCACTACCTTAAGCTAACAGCGCAGTTCCTATTGTGGCATTGTTGATTCAATTTCGTTTTTTTCGTTTTCATTTAGGATAGCACACTTTTAAAACAACAACAGTATTATTTCGCCATTTGAAATCTATTGTAATGACCTGACTAGGTCAGAAAGGAACAATCGTCCAGGCATAAAATGAAGTTCCGGAATTTACGCTTATGAACCACAGGAACACAGGTTAGCCTACTAGTAAGACAAACAGCTGTTTGGCCCTAGCCCACGCTAAATAAAAGAAAAGACGTCTCTTGTGAAACCCAGACGTAACAGAAAGAACAGACGGTAAACCTGGTCTTAACTTCGAATGCGCCAACCCCCGACAGCAGGTTGATTGGCATGTCGGACTCTACTGGTAAACAACCAACTAACAGCCTAACATAAAGGGCCTAACACACGTCTTTCTGTGTGGGTCGCTACACTATTTTTGTACTTAAACTGCTAAGATTCCTTGATGAGATGCCTCGTCAATCTATTAACGTTACAAAAGATTAACACTGCAGTCAGATTGCTACCCTGTTTGCTATTGTATAATGCCTGTTTGAAATACGTATTTCAGAGTAGGGCTAGCCATGATCTCGTAACTTCAGAGCTGCCAACTCTCACGGTTTCGCCGTGTGACACACGCTTTTGCATGTTTTCACACGCACTCACGCCACACAACCAATTTCTCACGCCCCAAAAAAATAATCTGATTTTGGGCCGAAGCGCGTTCGTTCCTTCGGGAGAATTCACGGTGGGCCGCTCTGCCCGCTCATAAATTGGTCCAGCAGATCGCCTGCTTTCTCTTTCACACACTGAATAAAACGATATGTGTTAAGTTACTGTGTGACTGACAAATAAACTAAGCTAGGTTTTAATCTAAATAAGCGCATGATCAGACCGTGCATTAAAAAGTGGCGTTTTCAGTTGTCGCCCTCTCTTTCTCAAACACAAGTGCGTGTAAGGTTGTTGCCACGGAGACAACCCTAAACAACCATTTTTTGTTGTGTAGTTAGCAAGATTTAAGCTGATGCGAAAATAATAAAATGGATGGGGAAAAGATGCCAGGAGGAACTGAAAAAGGCAGGTAAAAAAGAAAGATCTGTCACTTCATAAATTCTGCAAGGGTGGGAAAAATATGTTTTCTCAAAAGCCCTGAATCGTTCAGGTCCAAATCAAATTTGGGATATAATTTCCGGAGAATATTACAATATGAGTCCAACGAAATGTTTATATTAGCCTACAGAAAGCTCCAAAAACTATTTTGCACTGAAATTAATGCAAAAAATTGCAGTCATGTGAAGTTCGGATTTCACCTCACCTTCATGACTTCCTGTTTGCTGCTGTTGTAGTTCTGCTCTGACCTAGCTATACTTAAATCTATAAAATATCACCCAAATCCTCGTTTTTTCATCATCTTGCTCTTGGAATCCGTGTCAGGGAGTCTCTAACTCAACCTGTTCCACAATATTGAGTGAAGATATTGCTGGGATACCCTTAAAATCTTGTTTGTTTGGAGTGAGGTCTGGAGTAGGCCGAAGCCCTTGAGCTACCTAGGATTTTCAAGAAACAACATGCCTCCCAGACAACCAAAGGCTACACCACCAGAGGATGAGTCACTGGTGACCATGAGCCTCTTCACTTAGACGTTTGAGCAGCAGAAATACTTTTACAAAGACATGTTACAACAACAACAGGACAACTTTAAATCTTTTGTGCAGCTCATAATTGATGGCACCAACAAACGCTTAGATTATGTATTTAAGGATGTTCAAGGAATCAAAATCAGCCTGGAATTTACTCAAGACAAAGTTGACAAAATGGCTAAAGTACAAGAGGAAATGAACAAGTTGAAGAAGCTTGAAACAGAAATACTTAAATCAAAGGAGGAGCTGGACAAGATGGCTACAAAGCTGGATTTTATAGAGAACCAGTCACGAAGAAGCAACCTTATAGTAGATGGCATTCCTGAGGAAAGAGGAGAGAGCTGGGATGTATCCGAGGAGAAGATCAAGAACATGTTGGTCAGCAAAATGGGTCTAAACGACAACAATATCAAAATTGAACGGGCACGTAGGATTGGCCAGCATCAGGAGGGTGGAAGACCAAGACAGATAATTGTCAAACTCCTGCGATTCAAGGACAAGCAGACCATTCTATCCTCTGCAAAGAAATTA